>CM055404.1:677597-688626 GCA_029228625.1 Pseudolycoriella hygida | reverse complement strand
CTAAGTTTTCCCGGATGTCGTCGTTCCTAATATGATTGTCCCACTGTTCCCTCCGATTTACTTTTGCTATGCTCCTAAGAACCCTCATATCAGAAACCTCCAGGTCATGCACAAGGTATCCGCAGTCCACCCAACTTTCACTACCGTATAAAATCGTTGGTCTGAAGAGTGACCTGTGAATAGCTAGCTTTGTGCCACTACTTAACTCCTTTTTGTTAAACACATACGACCTCAACTGACTGGCCACTGCATTTCCCATTCTTCTCCTTTCTTCAAATTCCCTAACTAACTTGCCATCCTCCGAAAAAATGGCTCCTAAATATTTAAACTCAGAGACCTGTTCCAACTGCTCCCCATTTAAACTGCAAACTACATCCTTCCATTTGAGGTGAGAAAATAAAAGGAGGTGAGAAAATAAAAGGAGGTGAGAAAATAAATACTAAACATAAAGTATCATGGACGATCTGTTCATATGATTTTTTTTTGCGGTGAAGAAAGTAAACAAAAATATAATTAATTTTCGACTCGACGGATACGAGCTGAACAAAATGCCAACACATAGTTTAGGATCACAGGATTACTCTAAAGTAATTCATAAGCTAATCTGGCAAATATTTTTCGAGATATAAGAGTTTGGAAAAACAACAGAGTCGAATGTGTTTTTAAGTTACTTTCTATGTTTTCTGTGAAATTCGTCTTTTATATGCTTAAATGTGTTAAGTTAGGGGTCGTGCACATATGACGTCACGTTTGCTATAAAAAATGAGTATCCATAAAACGGTCATAACTTAGTCAAGACAGCAAATTCTGTTTATAGGACTCTGGCTACCCCCCCCCCAAACAGGGGGTGTATTTGAGGGGGCAGCCGGAGTACTATAAGCAAAATCTCATACCAGTTTGGAGTTATAGACTTTGTGGATTTTATAGCAAGCGTGACGTCATATGTGTACGACCCCTTATCTACAATAATTGTAATAGTGATAGTGAAATGATGATGATAGTGAAAAATGATGAAACACCAAGAAAAACCGCCAAAGTGCGAAATATCGCCAAAAAATGTAATTATTTTTCTTTGGTGTTTTTTCTAGTTTCTTGGGGATACTTCACACTTTGGCGTTTTTTCTTGGCGATACTTCACACTTTGGCGGTTTTTCTTGGCGATACTCCACACTTTGGCGGTTTTTCTTGGCGTTTCATCATTTTTTGCTGGCGTGTCAAATCGCCAAGAAAAATCGACAAAGTGTGAAATATCGCCAAGAAAAAACGCCAAAGTGTGAAGTATCGCCAATTTGTGAAGTATCGCCAAATATTTTTTTTTTTGGCGATTTGACTTTGGCGATATTTCACGGCTATTGATGGCATGGCTTGTTAAGAACGGGGTCACAGCGCCACTACCGAGGGCATACACTGAAATGGTAGCAGTATGCATTCAAATATTTTCAAAACTATTATAGATAGAAGATCGGTGTGTTCTGTTAAGAACATTTGGTGCCAAAATTAGAATTGTTGTGTAGAATTAAAAATCCTATGTAAAACCTTTCCATCAAATGTCCATCAAAATCCGACGGATCAGTTTTACATTGGTTCATTTGTAATATTTCATAATAAATCATTGTTCGTTTAACCTCCGACTCGTTCACTCTCGCCGATCATACAGTCCACACAACCCGAGAAGAATATTCATGGTTCTTCGAGCCGGATCTTCGTCGGTGCAATACAGAAAGAAATTGAAGTATCAATCAGAATTTGTTGAGAAATTGGTTTTGGTAAATCAGAGCAGAGAAATTGAGTGAACGACTAAGGAAATTAGTGCTACAGAAAAGTGATTTTTTGTTGGTGAAAAGTTAATATCGAGTTCGTTTGATGTGAAGAGAGATCAAATGTGGCAAAAGGGAATTCGAGTTCATCTATGGAAATAAAGGTCATCCAAATTAATATTGGGCAGCAGGTCAACAAAAAAGTTGGATGCTTGAGTTGGAAATATTTAGTTTTGGAAAACAACGAAAATTTTTTTTTCCGTGGTGCGAAAAGTGAGGTTAAGTGACGTTCAATAGAGAACTTTGGAATTGAAAAAGTTTTTTTTTGGATTGGTCATCGCTGCCAGAAAAAATAGAGAAGCAACCTTTGAAGGCAGAAAAGATTTTGGTTGGTTGGTTCGTCAAGGAGGTCAGCGACAACGTTTGGGTGCAGATAAGTTTCGTTAGTTGGTTCGTCAAGGAGGTCAGCGGTAACGTTTGGGTGCAAAAAAGTCTCGTTAGTTGGTTCGTTACTAAGGTCAACAGCAACGTTTGGAACAGAAAATTTTGGTCGGTTGGTTCGCTTGCATAGTTACGGGAGAAGAAGCAGAAACGTTTGGTTAACGAATAAAATTTGGGATCAAAAGACAACATGGCAAATGGTAACTTACGCGCCGTGTAAGTCACCTCACGGCAGTAACTGTTCCTCAAAACGCCCGAATAAGTCGATTTGAAGTTGTCCAACAGCAAAACTCCTGGAAGTCTAAAAATAGATCGTCGTGGAAAAGGAATCATCGAAACAACAAGTTTTGGATTCTGTGTTATTTTTTTTGCTTTTTGGTTTCGAACGTGGACATTCACAGCACTTGGAATTAGTAACAAATAAGTGGCTCTATTTTGTTCACGGCAATTTTTCTTTGATTTTTTTCTAAACCCTAAAACCTAAAAGTAAATAAAGTATTTTGAGTTGTTTTGTTTTGGTGATATAGAGGAGCATAACGTAAAATAATCATGTCACAATCGGAGCTCATTAAAGCACACCAAAAGAAAATTCGACATTTAGAAAACACTTTAAACCGACACTTAGAAAATCTAAAAAAAACACCAAAATCTCGAATTAATCAGTGTTATTTGGACACAAAGTTGGAGATAGGCAAAGAACTATGGTCTAGTTATAACACGGTGGTTTCAGAAGCAATAAGTGAAATAGACGAGGAAAGGGTAACAGGAATTAGTTCTCTGTCTTCGGAGTCGTTCCATAAAGTAGAAGAAACGATCTTACAAAGTGTTGAGTGGAATACGGCTAACTCTCCCCGAGATTCTCGAAAGTCTGGAAACAAAGATGATCGAGATAAGAACGATGCGTCCAACAACCAAACAGATTCGTTAGTAGGTACTAAAGAAGTCTTGAAATCATTAGCACTTCCTAAGTTCAACGGCGATTTTATGTCGTGGTTAACCTTTGTTCGTCAGTCTTGTTCATTATAACAAGAAACTAACCAAGGTTCAAAAACTGCAATATCTTAAGTCAGCAACTGAAGACTCGTCCGAACCAAATCGTCTTTTATCTCCTTATGCTGTTACTGAAACGAATTATGATGACGAATGGGCATTGATGTTGAGAGTTTATAACAACCAGAAGTTATTGGTTGAGGTTCAATTAGATATCTTGTTCAATTTGTAGGCAGTAACAACAGAATCCGCCAACGCTTTAAAAGATTTAATCTACGGTACCGATCAAGAGCTGAAATCACTAAAAAATCAAAGGGTTAACATTGATAACTGGGACTGTTTCATTGTATTTATGACTGCTAGGAAACTTCCATCCGCAACTAGAAATTTATGGGAGCAGGAAATAGCAGGAGGGACAGAATTACCCAAGTTTAAAGAATTGTTAACGTTTGAGGAAAAGAGGCAACGGAACCGATACCTTCCGTTACAGATTCAGCTAGGTCTAACTCTGATATAAACAAAAAATCAGCTGATTCGGGATTGAACAAAAATAACAATTCAAATAACTTAGAGCATTTTTGAGTTTAATCCAAACTTCATTTCAATTGTACCAATTTTGTTTATTTTTTCCTACTGCAGTTTCGAGCAACATGCTGCTCATCACCAGGGGACTTGAATCAAACTAAAACATTAAAAGAAAACATGAAAACATTCTTCCCGCTGATACATTGATAACAAAAAGTAATAAATAAACAGTAAACACTTGACAAACAGCTGATAATTATTTACACTCCAAGCTCCCAACACCAAAAAATAATTTTCGGAGGGTTAGTCGATTAAAGGGTGTTCATTCGCAATCAACGAATTCTCCGTCAGATGTGTCGCTGTCTGTATCTCTCGTTAAGTCAATTATATTTTTGTCAACACTTCTTTGCAGAGTGAACAAAGTCAGTAAGGGTGACGTTATTTCACCATGGTTAGCGTTTAATAGGTTTGTATGTTTGTTCTTTTGTATGTGTATGGCCTCGTAAAACTCAATTTTCCAATGGTCCCTCACTTCTTACACAAGTTTCAGGACACTAATGTGTACCTCGTGTTTCGAGGAGAAGATGTGTTTTCCTACGGCCGTCTTTCTCTTCCAGTGCGCTGAATTTACGTGTTCATTGGCTAAAATTTGTGTTGCTGGTTCTGAAGAAATTAATTGCTTAATGTTGTGTTGCTTGAGTTATGGAACCAAAAATAAACCACTTCTTATCAGAATTAGCTTTTTATTGTTTACCCTTGCATTCGGTCGTCTTACCGACCATAATCATGGCTATAACAATAAAAAATTTTCAATAAGAACGTGATGATTTTGAAGTTTCACTTCTCTAGCTTCCGTTGTTTTTGAATATCACAACAATTCTCGATGAAATTAATATATGTTCCTGTTCCGCAGTTTATACCTGGGTTCTGTGTTGCAAATATTCTTGTTGACATTATTAATGTCATTCGTTATCAAAGCATCTGTTGTTGATGGGTTTATGTAGGACGTTGGTGCAGCAGGGTTTATAATCGGAGTTTTCGAATTATTTTTGATGATGTTGTAGAAGACCGGTGAAATGTGCTCTGCATCTGATTTAAAATTAATTGCTTTGTTGCCGTGCAAAACCATCAGGAAGATCCTAAAGAAGAACAATTTCCCGGCAACAACCATAGAAGGAACTGATAACAAAAGTATACAGCTCGGCACAACGCAATAATAGGGGAAATATGGTGAGCTATCCGTTTATCAACCAAACCACAATCCTCGAACAGAGCAAAACAGAAGAAAAGAAAAATCAATATTGGTTGTGAATAATGCAACACCAGGTAGTCACGACAGTACACTAGTTCCAGATGCAAACTCTACAATGATCCCCGAACCCAAAAAGTTTGCGGGAATGACATATGTGACAGGCTTGTCGGAAAAACTATCTAAAGCTGTCAATAAAATAGTTCCGAATCTAAAAATCGCTTCAAAGCCCGTGTCGCAAGTTGGGGAACTATTCACGTACACAAAGCAAAAACTGACAGATAACCAACAGTCGTGTGTGGTCTACAGAGTACGATGCAAAATATGTTCTAAATGGTACATAGGAGAAACCACGTGGTGCTTATGTGACAGAATTGCAACACATAAATCCGATGTTAAAAACATGGAGAAGAATCCAAGAAAAACGGCACTAGTGAAACATGTGTTTGAAACCGGCCCGAACCACCATGAGTTTGATTACGAAGGAAAAGAGATTCTAAAAAGAGTGAGGAAAAAAGGTGTCCTGAAAATTCATGAGGCGAATCAAATTATTTTGCACGGCAACAAAGCAATTAATTTTAAATCAGATGCAGAGCACATTTCACCGGTCTTCTACAACATCATCAAAAATAATTCGAAAACTCCGATTATAAACCCTGCTGCACCAACGTCCTACATAAACCCATCAACAACAGATGCTTTGATAACGAATGACATTAATAATGTCAACAAGAATATTTGCAACACAGAACCCAGGTATAAACTGCGGAACAGGAACATATATTAATTTCATCGAGAATTGTTGTGATATTCAAAAACAACGGAAGCTAGAGAAGTGAAACTTCAAAATCATCACGTTCTTATTGAAAATTTTTTATTGTTATAGCCATGATTATGGTCGGTAAGACGACCGAATGCAAGGGTAAACAATAAAAAGCTAATTCTGATAAGAAGTGGTTTATTTTTGGTTCCATAACTCAAGCAACACAACATTGAGCAATTTACGTGTTCGTTAAATCTAATAAACAACTTTCGTATTGTCATTCCAAAATAAATTCTGCCGCAACCGCTACACTGGATCCGGTAGATTCCCGACTTATGCAGATCTAGCTGTGGGTCTTTTATTGAACCTACCAACTGTCTCAGAGTCCCTGAATTTCTATGGACCAAATCCATTTCATGTGCTTTGTACAACGGTTTAAGTTTTTTAGTCACACTAGGGTAGTGCCTAATGCCAACTCTCCTCTTTGTTTCATTTTTTTTCTCGAAAGCGAGGGTGGTGACTTCTCGGAGCGCTTTTTCTAAACAATTTAAAGAACGTAGACAATTGGTAGTATGAGAATCGGGTTTTGCTGTTTTTTTTTTGTTGTTTGTTTTCTGTTGGTTTAGCATAATGGTTACGTATGTTATAGTTTTTCATGTCGATAGGAAGACAGTGCTGTACTTTGATGAGGTCAACAAATTGTTCGACATTTTATTATTTGCTTTTATGGGTCATTGATTTGCCGTAAACAAGATACAGCCATTCTTTCAGAGTTATTGTTGTTGTATCCTAGAACATTCATCTTTGATTTGTATAATTGCTAGAGGGGCGCAGGATATTCTGTTAAGAACATTTGGTGCCAAAATTAGAATTGTTGTGTAGTATTTAGAACTAAAATTCCTATGTAAAACCTTTCCATCAGATATCGTTGCATCTGACGGATCAGTTTTACATTGTAACGATTTTTATAATTCTTCCTAATTTGCACACTATTATTCCTAGCACAATATAAAACATGTTACAGAAAATACAAATTTATTAAGAAAACTTAATCCTTAATAACTAAATGCGCATACCCCTTAACATTAATGCAAACCTGACTTTAGGTTGGGTGACGAGACTTGCAGAATTGAGCACTATTGACCACTTGATGTGCTTTCCTTGTAGCTAGCATTTAAAAGATGACTAAAGCACGCAACATCAATGTCCAATCGTAACCAAAAATAAAGGATTATCCTAGAAGCTGTTACGATCGAGATCAAATTCTGATCCTAAAATCAACTTTAGGTTATCATTCCTCACCTTGTTTCCCACAAGCTTCGAATAAACACTTCAAAACACTTTACACTGAAGAACAATAGATTCGTCAGCGTAATTTCTTTCAACGTTAAAAACAATCTCTGTTCTACACGGAATCTAGACAGCAAATGAAAGTCATCGGTCATCGTTCGACCGTCGTATGTAATACCTTGCCGCTACAAGTGGCACCTAGTGACTCAACTAATCACCTGAACGTCTCCAATGCTACTCACCGGGTTAATTCAAAAACTATTAGGGCTAGGTTAGGTTTTTATAATTATTTATAAAATGTTAATGCCCGAGTTACATTAGTTACATTGGACCCTTTCCTCTTTTAGGAAAAAATCCCAAATAACTTTGGGGTTTTTTCCGTCCAAAAAAAAAAACTCACCCAGAAAAATAATTAACGTAAAAAAATAAATAACAAATCGCTCAAAATAATAGTATATTACAATTGAGGTCATGTAAACAGCCGGTAACATAAGGACAAAGTTTACAAAATCGAGCCGAAGGCGAGATTGTGTAATCGTCCTTACCTTAACTAGTTTTTTTAACATTTTTTTGTGTTGCGTGCATTCCATTAAATACGTCTATTAATTTTTCTACAGAAACCCTTATAAAAATGTAGTAAATAGACTTTCAATCGATGTCGACCTACAAATTTTACAAATTGATCACATCATGTTTTGAAAGCCTTATTTCTCGGGATATATTAGTCCGATTGAGAAACTAAGTACTTTACAGGAATCCTATGATTACGAACGACAGACTGGCATTATGTTTCACCAAAATCCTTTTGGGCAAAATTTAATTATTTTGTTTATGTTCTAAACAAAATCAACGACATATGAACTTTTTGAATCGAGTAGCCTTGTTATGCCCTTGCAACTAAGAGTTTGATTTCTAATCGTTGTTCGTCAAATGAATCTGAACTGGACCATAATGGCTCATTACGTAGGTCGCATCATTACTGCCTAGCATGTTAAATTGCATCTACATAGCAAAGAACCTGCAGCGTATACTCAACGTACCGTGTGCGTACACGTTAAAATAAATTATTTAGAAAAAGCACAAGCCGGTCGAAAGAAAAAGACAAAGTTGTCACAAATAAAGTTAGGACAATATTGTAGGAATTAGTCTAATCAAAAGATGTACTTGATTTGATTTCTGTTATTGACATAAAACACTTAAACAAAGAAATTGAAAGTAGAGCTAAACTCTAAAATGTAATTTCAACAAAGCTGACTGTGCTCTAACCAACACTGAAAACAAATTCAAAAACCAAATGCTAGGTTAGAGTACATATATTTTGTAAAAGTTCCGTCGCAAAAAAAAAACAATATGTCCCAATGGACACACAAATGGATAAATACACATAACTATTCCACTCAATTGCAATCGAAAGTAGAGTTATACTCTAAAGTTTCGTTTAAAGAAATACTTTGCGTCATTTCTGACACTCAAAAATAGCTCTTCCGCTCAATTCCAGTCAAAGTTTAACCAACCCGAACTGTTAGTCATCCAACAAAAATACGTTCTGCTCAAACGATCCGTCCATTGACCATGGATAGAATTGCGATCTGCGAGAATCGACAATTTAAATGACAAAAAACAAGGAAATAGAGAAAAGCGTGGAGTGATTGCTCTAGCGTCGCCTTCCTTCAAGAATGTTATGTATACCCGACACATTTATGTCTACCCGACACATTAGGGGACTGAAAGAACAGCTTAAAAGTCCCACTTATGATGAAGGACGTGACCGACGTTAAGAAAAATATCACCTTTGTTTCATACCCGACACTAAGAAACTCGATAACTAAATGTCAGCTGAAAGTACAGAAACACTGTAAAATTTCGCTGAAAATAAGAAAATATTGTGTTCTAACCGATACACACTTTTTTAGTTCGAAAACGCCATGTCCCACTCGACACAGAAAACCTTCCATAAAGTAGAGATACACTCTAAAATTCACGATGTATTGAGCCTACATCTTGTCCTTCCCGACACTCAAGAATTACTTCTCAACTCAATGCCAGTTGTGGTTTGGTCAACCACAACGATTTGTCATCTAACAACAAAAAACAACTCTTGCTCAAATAATTCATCCACTGACCATGGAAGGAATCGCGTACTGAGGGAATTGACATAAATTTAAATTAAATGACAAAAACAAAACCAAAAACACGGATAGGCGTTGAGGAGTAATTTAATTAGAAAAACATTGATGCTAAGGTCATAAACCCGACAACCTAAAACTAAAATATTTAACTGCGAAGTGAAAAGTAGAGCTCTTAAACCTTCATTAAAATATATAATACTAAATCTCTTACTTAACGCGTTTCCTGACGACTACTATCAGTACGTCAGCGTTAAGAAGAAATAACTAAACTACACAAAAACATTAAACTGATGTAGACTCTCGCCAGCATTTTATGAAACTACCCGTTCCAAAAAAAATTGCCGCCAAAACCCTACGAACATGAAAACTAAAATTAGGAACGAGAGAAAAACTCAAAATTCCTACGAAATGTGAGCGACAGATACCCTCCGTCGTCTGGTCCCACAATTCTCAAAATATCGACAGAAGCGAAAGAATAACTTATGCTTTCCACAATTTGGATATAGGTTGTGTCCTCCAATACAAAACAATTTAGAGGTTAAAAGACATACCCCTCTCGTCACTACAATCGATCCAAATGAAAAATTATACAAAACTTGCGTTTTGTGGGCTCTGCGAGTTCTTTGAGATCTAAAACCCACACCCAGTTTCAGTGTTGTCGCTTTTGGCTTTTGCTAAATGTATATCGATAATGGAGTTTCATTGAGTTCGTTAATTGACGTATTTTTTTTTTTTTTTTTTGTAAAATTCAAACGTTCTCTGACTTAAAATTTTTGCACATTTGTTTGATGACTCTGTTGTTAGCAAATTTCGGAATAGATCGATATTTGTTTCTTCGCATTATTTTTTATTTAATGTTGGATTTAGAAATTACTTCAACAATTTGAATTTTCTTGCAAATGTAGTTTTTTGTTTAATTTTGTAAATTTCCTAAAAGCTTAATTTTGCAGAAAGTCCGATTATTTCGGGGATTCGCATATCTTATAAAACTCCAATTTTCTTAGAGAGTCTAAGAGAGAGAAGAGAGAAATTTTTAATTTTTTTGATAATTTGAAATTTTTCTAGAAATTATATTTTCCTGTAATTGTGGGATTTCCTTGAAATTTTTATTTTCTCAAAAATTTATATTTGGAGAAAGAATTTGAATTGTTCAAAAATGTGGGTCTTCTTGATAATTTTGAATTTTCACAAAAACTTTAAATTTCTTGAAAATTCAATTTTTCGAAAACTCAATTTATTTTTGAAATAACAGTACGGGTCAACCGTATCTTGATTTTCATCATCTTTATCTACATTATCATCCATTGTTTTGATTGACGGCTTTGACAGTAGCAGTACTTCAGTATATTTTTTAAAATTTTAGATTTTCTAGTGAATTATCTCACAAATTATTGTTTTACTTCAATTAAAACAATTTCAATTGTTATTACGTTTTGATCATTTGTTGTGCTGTGTTTAATTGTGGAGTTTTGAATCTTTTTTTAATAAATAGATTGGTGTATCCATCAAAAAATCGCTAATTTCTATCGTGTGAAAAGTGTTTTAAAACTTCCAGCTTCTGCAGGCATTATTTCGCTTTCCTCTAGTGGATTTTCGAGAATTTTGTTTTTATTAGAAACGTTTATCTATTTAGAAAAAGTTGTAAAATTTTGTGAAGTTTCGAATTAACTTTTCTAATAAAAAAATGTAATTTAATTTGTGGTCATCACGGGAATCTTCCGATTTGTGTTTTTGTTGACAAATGACATGACATGGCCAATTTGTTTACATACATTCGTCCAAAAGCGGCAACACCGAATTGGAATTTATTCATTGTGTTTTAAACCCACAAAAATAACTCTCAAAAGACATAATTGTATAATTTCGAGATTGGAAAGATTGTAAT
>CM055404.1:661660-677097 GCA_029228625.1 Pseudolycoriella hygida | reverse complement strand
TTAGTACTTATTTATTTATTTATTTCGTCAAATAATCCTGACTACATACATTTTAAAGCGAAAAAAAAGACTGCTCACAATGGCGCAGCCAGTAAAAAATCGATCTTTTCAAAAACAAATGTTGTACAATAAATAAAATTTAACAATAAAACAAAACATTTTTATAAGATGTGTTTAAACATTTAAAAACTTGTTGAATGTACTGTACATATATGACGACATCGCTGTTCCAATTAAAACCCATCTACGCCTCTTGGGTGGGAGCGGTCTTTCATGGTTCCACCTGAAAGGTTCCACCTGAAAGTGAAGGGTAGTTTTCTGTGACGTGTTACGGTCACATCGACTGCGTGAGCAGAGACTAATCAGGCTTTTATTAGGTTACAAACCAACTTGCATTGGTCGAGTGAGAACCAATTTTCATTGGAACAGTTAAACCATTTGGCAGTGAGCTTTCGCTTTCAAGTTTGTCAGTTTATGAAATTCTGGTCTTACCATTAAGTTTGTACGCAATTTTCAACTTCCTGATAGTCATCTTGAACGATACACGTGGTATGTTTGGTTAAATGCCATGCACATGTTATTAATTGGCTCATAAAGACCATATTTTGTCCTGTGTTCGTCGACAACGAGAAAGTCATCGGCACGAGTGGGTCTAGAATTACGAATGACCTTGCTTTTAATATTAGGTGCGTCGAATTCATCAGATCGGATACAAAAAGTGCGCAGGCATTAATTCTGCGTCGGGCGAGTGTTTCAATGTTGATCGAATCGCATCTCTCAATATATGGCGGGAGCTTGCAGTTTTCGTCCCTTTTCACCGTCCGCCTCAGTGCCTACATCAAAAATTTTTTCTGAATAGATTCAATTCTGTCAACAAATGTGTCCTGATAAGGATGCCAAACAACTGAAACATATTCTAAGTAAGAACGGACATAGGCAAAGTATATACTTTTTAAATCATCATCATCATCATCATCATCATCATCAAACTTTATAGACCATTATTACCCTCCGGTGTGAGGTCTTTATGTCACAACCCCAGAATGGTGAACTATCGTCCTCCATGCCCTCCTATCGCCTGCCAAGGAGATGGTTTGTTCGCCCAGAGAAACTTCTAAATCTGATTTAATTGAATCTATAAACTTTCTCCTTGGTCTACCCCTTGGCCTAACACCCGGGACCTGTGCACCCAAGATCCTTTTCGGTAACCTGTTATTACCCATCCTTTGAACGTGCCCAAACCAACGTAGACGACTGGCCCTTGCTTCCTCTTCCACTGACGCAATCCCTAAGTTTTCCTTAATGTCGTCGTTCCTGATATGATTATCCCACTGCTCCCTCCTATTAACTTTCGCTATATTCCTAAGAACCCTCATATCAGAAACCTCCAGGTCATGCACTAGATATCCGCAATCCACCCACCTCTCACTACCATACAGAATCGTCGGCCGGAATATTGACCTGTGAATAGCTAACTTCGTTTCGCTACTTAATTCCTTCTTGTTGAACACGTGCGACCTCAACTGACTGGCCACCGCGTTTCCCATTTTCCTCCTTTCCTCAAATTCCCTACCCAACTTGCCATCCTCTGAAAAAATGGTTCCTAAGTACTTGAATTCAGAAACCTGCTCCAGCTCCTCCCCATTTAAATTGCAAGCTATCTCCTTCCGAGATTTGCCTATATGCATAACCTTAGTTTTCCCTACACTTATCGTCATCCCATACTCCTCACATGCAGCATTCAGGCAGTCAATCCCACCCTGTAACTCCGCGGTACTATCTGCCAACAGAATCAAGTCATCCGCATAGGCCAGAATTTTCATTATTACCTCACCCACCTTGACATTTCCCTGCAAGTTCGCAAGTAGGTACTCATCCCTAGAAGCCAAAAATATTTTTTAAAAAAATCATCGATGTTTGTGTGGCTATTGAGATGTGTTCAAAAACCGAAAACATGCACTTTTCTTACAGAAATTTCTCCGGCTTGAAGAAGCGTACAAGGTCGAGTGGGGGCTCGTTGGAAAGGTAATTGCACGTAGTTGCGAATCTAACATACCGAAGATTTGTATAAAAATTTGGTGTAGAAGAACTTAGCGTCATATTTACACCCTAAAAGTAGACCCAGCGCGACAGTATCCATATAAGTTTGGTATTATTCGAAAGCTGGCACCAGTAGCCACCAGGAAAAACAGTTTTTCAATGTTTTAGACGCCTTACGGATGCACAGGAATGGTTTGAAGTTAGCCGAAATAATCAATGTTTTACCCCTACTTTCAACTGCTCATAACTCATTGTGGATGAATGTTAAGCCCAACAAGACCCTTTTGGCCCAAAACTACGTGCAATTACTTTTCCAACGAGCCCCCACTCGACCTTGTACGCTTCTTCTAGCCGGAGAAATTTCTGTAAGAAAAGTGCATGTTTTCGGTTTTTGAACACATCTCAATAGCCACACAAACATCGATGATTTTTTAAAAAAATATTTTTGGCTTCTAGGGATCAGTACCTATTCAGGAAAGTATAAAAAAATCCGCTGGGAGATGCATCCGATTTCGGCAGGCTGTTTTTCAAAAGAATCCCTCTAAAGGGGTGGCGTCACGTCGCGTCGCAGACGTGTATATCATGCATTCATTAAATCATTCAAACATATTGAAAAATAGAAATTTTCACAGCTCAATTTTGAAGATATTTAATTCAAAAATTTGACTTCAATTCTCAGCTATATCATTGATGTTAGTGTACATAGTAAGCAATTGGTGTTACTTATAACAGCATAAACCTTGCATAAAAACAACACAGCCGATATACACAAGACTGTTATGAAGACCGCAAAGGAAATAAACATCTTATAAATTAATTTCATTTCATGAGTATTTAATTAGTCGCAAGTCGTAATATAAGTTTATCTACGAAGACAAAAAAAATAAAATAATTAAAAAACTGTTTCAGATGTGACATATCAGCGCTTTAGCTGCAGCTGTACAAATTACGTAAAAATAAATTTTTATTGTGATACTGATAAGATAGTCAGTTATCAAACCTACATGATATCGTCATAAAGAGTTATTTCGATTAAAGAATGAAACACCTGTGGTGACAAAAATGAATAATGTTTGATATGAGAATGCTGTTCTGGTCGTAAAGTGCTTTCGTCACGAGGTGTGTGGATAAAAATATAACATTAGATTTTTGACAAATTTTTATGACTCACCCAATATAGTCTGAAGGAACATCCTCTGAATCACTTGGTGAAGCCGTTAATGGCCCTAAATGCTGTGGAACAGCTCTGAAAAGACAACGTTACTATTTGCATTACCGTCAACATTTTGATGGATATCGAATTCTCACCTTGGCATGAACAAGTTGTTGGCTAAACAATTGGAAGTGACTGATTCGTTGAAGACATTTTCTTAGGTGTGAGAGGTTTTACAATGAGATTTTGTAATCTGAAAAGACACATTTACCAGTCATTTATCTCTTAATAATTCGCTGTATTGGATTGGTGGATTGGGTAGTTAGATAGGGTAGCGCCTGATTGCATATGAGCGGAGTGTGGTAGTACGTGTCATGCCAGGCGTGCAACTGTCTAACTATCAAGTGCTCTTTTTACGTCCACGTCGTAGTCCCCAGGACCTCAATTCTTTTCGGAGTTTTGTGCTAAACTTAAGAGTGCTACCTGATGATTTGCCTACGGGTCATCGGGGAAACGGAAGTAGGTTGGGCGCTTGGCTAACTCCCAGGCACCGGAAAACCAGATTTGTTATGAATTCTACAACACAGCCTCGGATCGGACAGGATAAACGGCAACGACTCAAGCAACGGAAAAAGGACAATGATTTAAAACTAGGAACATGGAATGTAAGATTTTTGTTGCGGCCAGGAGGATTGAGATCTCCCACAAGTGCGCTAAGAGCGGCAAAAATTGACATCACGGCAGTGCAAGAAACGAGATGGCCTGGAAAGGACACCATGATCAGTGGAGACCATAAGTTCTACTACAGTGGAAAAAGTAATGACGGTCCAAGAGAGTATGGAACAGGTTTCATGGTTTACGGCACAGCTAGAAACGCGGTGATTGGTTTCAATCCTGTGGACGAGCGAACATAAAAACATCCACAAAGCGACATGGGTATCACCTGATGGACAAACCAAAAACCAGATTGATCACGTTTTGATAGATGGACGGCACTGTTCAAATGTATTGGATGTCAGGAGCTGTAGAGGACCAAATGTTGATTCTGACCACTACTTGGTTAAAGTGGATGTTAGGTCTCGCATATCGGTCCAACACAACCGACAACAGGCATTGAAAAAGTGGGACGTTGAAAAACTGCGGATCGAAGACATCAAACACAAATACGTGGATAGTTTGGAGAGAAAAATTATCGAAGAAATGGTCAGCGAGCAACACAGTATAGACGATGCGTGGAATCAAATCAAGCGGAATGTAGAGAGCGCCGCGGCAGAGACTTTGGGAACGAGAACGGGAAATAAAAGAAATAACTGGTTCGACGATGAATGCCAGCGAGCTCTGGAGAACAAAAATGCAGCTCGACTAAAACTCTAAGTCGATACACTCGAGCAGGCAGAGTACCGTTCGAAGAGAAATTTCGCTCGAAAACTGTTCCGAAACAAAAAACGGCTGCAGGATAGGAACGTTTTGATCGAAATTGAAAAGTTTGGCAATAGGAAGGAAACTCGGAACTTCTATAGGAAAGGAAACGAATCCAAAAATAGTTACAGTCAACAACCTTTGCTGTGTAAGGACAAGAATGGATTGGTCCTAGCAGATGAGGAAAAGTGCATTGCGAGACGGGCTGAGTACTTCAAAGAACTGCTTAATCCGAACACACCGCTCAACCGAAACGAAGAAAACAACGAATTGCCATTTCATACTGCGAAACCATATATAGAAGAACCAACGATGCAAGAAGTTGAAGCTGAAATTTCGAGGCTCAGAAATTTCAAAGCCCTGGGGACAGACAATCTACCCGGCGAACTTTTCAAGAACGGCGGCAACGCGCTATATATGGAGATGCACGAGCTCATCACGCGTATATGGAATGTCGAGGAGTTACCGGAAGAGTGGAAGACCAGCATACTTTGTCCCATATACAAAAAAGGTGATAAAATGGAGTGTGGCAATTTCGAGGAATTGCTCTACTGAATATTGCTTACAAGATTTTTGCAAATATTCTATACCAGCGCCTTCATCCATACATGGAAAACTCTGTAGGTGAATACCAAGGTGGTTTTCGTGTAGGTCGTTCAACATCGGATCAGCTGTTTAATATCAGACAGATCTTGGAGAAGTGCAAAGAGTACAACATTGAAACACACCATTTGTTCGTTGATTTTAAGTCAGCCTATCACAGTGTTAGAAGTAGTAAGCTATGGAGAGTAATGGAGGAATTTGGAATCCCCAACAAACTGATCTCGCTAACCAAGTTAACACTGAACGGAGCTAATAGCCGAGTAAGGATTCGTAATCAACCGTCAGAGATTTTCGACATAGAGGAGGGCCTACGTCAGGGAGATCCTCTCGCGACGCTGCTTTTTAACCTGACCCTTGAAGCAGCTGTGCGCACCATGGACATAGATTCCAGCGGCACCATTTTCACCAAGTCCAGTCAGTTGCTAGGTTTCGCAGACGACCTGGACATACTTGGACGGAAAATGAATGTTGTTAAAGACAAGTTTATGGCCTTGAAGAGGAAAGGTACCGACCTTGGGTTGAAAGTTAATGACGATAAAACGAAATACATGATCATCCCGCCTTCGAATCAACACAAGGAGGAAACCGTAACGATCGACACACACACATTCAAAATGGTCAACAAATTCGTATACCTTGGATCGGAGCTGAACACTAATAACGACATCGTGGACGAAATTAAGAGACGAGTAATTCTGGGCAACCGGAGTTATTACGGCCTTCTGAAAATCTTAAAGTCCGAAATTCAAAATGCGCAATATACAAATCTGTGATCAGACCTTTGGACTGTGATCAAACCCTTGGACTCAGTAAGGACCCTAAAACTGAGTTTCTACTAGGGCCCAACGTGTTCGCTTACATAAGTTGGATAAATCCTAACTGATTTTGTTGATTGTTTTTCTATTTGAGAGGCAATCGAGTACCGAATTATATTCAAAAACAAATTTGGACCCGGTGCCTGTGCTTTGGGCTGAAGTTGGCCTCAGGTCTGTCCTAGGGACGGCACTAATCAAAAAAAATTTTTTTGCTATGTTGCAGAGCAAATCGAGGGAAACAATTTTGTTTATGGAAGTATGTGTCCGAGGCATATCCTTATGGCCCTAGGTCGGTTCTTAGGTCTGTCCTAGACGAAAAATGGTTTTTCATGATGTTGTAGTAAAAATGAAGGGAAATATTTTTCTATATGTAAGTGTTCGCCCGAGGCTTCTCCTGAGGACACTAGGTCAGCCCTAGACAAAAAATGCTTCTTTGCTATGTTGTAGACAAAACTGAGGTGAGCATTTTTGTCTATTTGGGGGTCAATTTTGTACTTTCGGAAGGTGTAAGCAATTGATGAACGTGAACGATGGAAATGTGAACTCAGCTTTATTCGATTTAATATGAACTCTATGAAACTGCATTTGTTGTTGGTCATTGTTTCATACTTATTGTTTTGAAGATATGAAGCATCACACTGTAACGATGACCTACAACAAATGCGAAATTTTGAAATGTTTTAGTTCGCATCTCACAAAACTTGAGAATGCATGCGAGGCATGCGAAATACATATAGTTTGTTTTTTCAAATTAAATGTTGAAATCTAAATTGTTGCGTTTTGATGTCAACTCATCCGGAATTCAAAAGAAAGCGTTTTGGATAGAACATTTGTCGAGATTTCAACTGATGTCGCTCAATAAAAATTAAATACAAATAAATCACCATTGATTTATTACAAAATTTAATCGGAAAATTACTTTCGGAAGGCCTGTTTTACGCAGTTTCTTCGGACGGGTTTTTCAATATTGCCCTATCGGCAATTTCCAATACAATTCAATGTGGACGTAAGGCAATATTTACCTAAATACGTCCGAGTCTTTTCGTAACATCATCTCTGCTTGCCACGGGTCCCTTGCATATGTTTTTATTGCTGATTCGTCATCTAAGGACCATGATCGATGTCCCCCCCCCCTTACTCCCCGGTCGAAATTGGGGTGGTTACAAGCGTCGTGGTAAACGCATAAGACCCTTTTTCGTACGGGCCTTACGTACGGACAACAATTGACGTTTTCTACAACCTCCTAACGAAATTCCTAATATTTTACAGTAGATTGATTATTTGTTTCAAAACTGTTTACACTTTTAGGGGCAGAGGTCAAAAAATGTCTAAAATGTACACTAAATCCACACCTAATGTTCAAGAAAAGACACAATTTTTAATTCACGTAAAACATGTAGATCTACATTTTGAGTAACGCCACTTATAAAAAAATGGGCTTGTGTTAGCTGGGAATGTTTACCTGGTTAAAAAGTGTTTATTTCGGATAGAACACGTTGGTCCCATTATGAAATAATTTAATATAAATAATTTTGGCGCCAAATAATTTCGTATGAAATCCAAGAATTCAACTTCCGCTTTTCTTACCTCAACACAAATTAACTTTTCAATAATACTTGAATTACTGGCTTCAAAAGACATAGCAATGTTTAACATCTCAAACCACTTAATTTCCATTAGTTCAATTTACATAAATTAAACATATAACCCAATATTTCTTCGATTGGTTATTTGATTTAACATCCTGTCAGTACGTATACAAAATGTATACAATGGAAAATAATTTAATTTACCATATTTTTCCAATAAAGTCAGTTCAGTTCAAAATAAATTCATTCAGAAAACAGATTTTTGTGACTTTGTGCAAAGTATCGCTTAGTATCCAGAACTAGAGGCCATCTAATGTTATCGTTTTCTGCAAAATTGGAATTTAAAAAAAGTACTGAGCCTATGTGTGAATTGTGGGAACTGTGAGATGAAGAAGACTTAAAACACATAAAAAGGGAAAGCAATAATTTGGTTACCTGTAAGCTGAAAAAAGACTTGCGTCACACCTCCACTTTTGAAGCGCAATTTTTGTGGCAAATTATTAGGAAAACAAACAATAATTCCAGTATAAATTTATATCACAACAAGTTAAGTGTATATAAAATGAGTAAAAAGGCGTAATGTGCATTAAAAATGTCAATACCGAAATTAGAATAAATGTTTTAATTACGTAAAGACATGTCGAACAATGAACTTTACTGGTTTTTTTAAGTCTGAATTTTTGAGACACCGCTCAGTTATTTATAACACTCTTAATAATCACGCATCGCATCGTGCTATTTTAAATTACTTATAAACGAAAAGAAAAAAAATAAATTTATTTTAGTAATGGAAGTGTTGAATACTTCTTATTATTCTTTTTTTGCCTACAGTACCAATTAGGGAAGTGTGCGGCGCACTAAATTACTATCTAATAAAATCTGCAATAATATTTTTAATTCGAACCGCGAAGCGAACCGATTCCAATATAGATATAGAGATATCAATAGATAAGGAAATTATAAAATGTTATCACGTACTCTGCGTGTGCTAATGACCAAAGTAGAAATATTTGATGATGGTTTTGCAAGGAATCATAGCCCCACGGTAGTAAGGGGCCGTGACGCAAATCTTACACGCCAAAAAATTCACAAGAAATTTTTTCTTAGACTACATACAGGAACTTTTTGACTTCCCCCGTGTGCGACGTACCCCCCGAAAAATATTTTTCCCGGATTCTATGCAAAATTTTAGGACAAAATGCTTTCTTACTCATTAAAATCGGTTCAGCCAATCCGGAGGTCCGAAGAATAAAACAAGATTGTTATTTTGTATGGAAACGAACTCAAATCGACAATTTTGAAATAGTCAATTTGGTTATTTTTTTTTTTTTTTTTTGACTTTGTAGGTTTCATGAAATGATTGTAGGTAGTTCCAAAGGCGAAGTTGTAGAGAATCAAATTTTAGCGAACACCTGTCTCAGGGTTTTGGGAAATATGGCCTAATTCCTGGGACGTGACCACTTCTAGAATTGAAAAGGTTCATATTGACAGTGTTGTGCAGCAACGCTGTTTTAATGATCTAGTACGATCAATGAGTCAACGGGTGAACCATCAGGGGATGAATTTAGACTTGAGGAGGAAGAAGAAAGGCATTTGTTTATAATTAGAACGTTCGCCAAATGACTGTGTATTAAGTATAAATTTATAGAAGAAATTCTGTGTCATCAACCGATTGTAGATTATAAAAGATAGTTTAAAGGTTTCTCGGCAAATAGTATGAACATTTGTGCTTGTAATTGATAAAGATTTATTTAGAACGGCTCTAAAATTGTCAGGTAAAGAAAGTTAAAATTGATGCGTTATGTCGCAGTGTGTTCATTTATTTCTTTAAATTTGTAGTAATTAGCCGCATAGGCAACCTCTGGATGCATCGTTATTGTGAGGTTTCTGGGGTTTCTTTAAGAGTCAGGATCGCACGGATAGTGTGGAATTTTTTGTTAACTTATATTCGGTCCCTAACCTCAAATTGCTTATAGTTTGTATCAAGACAAGCCCATCCACACATTGCCGTTGAAAGTTTATTTGAAGACTGAGAAAGGGAGTAAATGTAAGAAGAGTTTTTTTTATTATTATTTAAGAATTTTCAAAAATTTTGCGAATTTGTAGGAAATTTGAAGCAAAATAAAATTCTGTGAAAAGAACGAACAAGTCCGTCTCTTCATATTCACGGAATCGCTGTCAGACCATTAAAGTTCCCTCGAATCGGAGTTGCCTATTTGCAACAGACAGCTAAGTAGAAATACCAGTCTTGGTGCTGTCTTCTTCTTACATAAAAATAATCTACCTACCGGAAACGGTCTCCTGGCGACTCTAAAGTGTACAGTTTGATAGTGAAAGTGAAAATATTTGAATCACATTACAAAAATGGTCAGAAATCGCAGCCAAACAAATGTAAACATTCAATCAGCTGTACGTAACGTAGGGACAAAGTCACGGATCTGTCAAGTGAATATCGAAGGTATGAGCCGCTCCAAAGGTGAATATCTCTCAAGACTTTCGGCGGAAAGAAATTTGGACGTGTTGTTGTTACAAGAAACTCATGCTTCTTCGACGGAGGATTTAAATGCAAGAGGTAAAATCGTTAATTTTGATATGATCGCAGCGGAACATTTTAGTGCTCTGGGCGTTAGGACATATGTGAAGGAAGGACTTTCTGATATTAGTGTCGTGGAAACATCCAACAACAATAGAATTCACACTGTAGTCACTCGAGCTGGCTTACTAACAACCACAAATGTATACAAATCACCCCAAGTACAATGGTCCAAACAAGTATTGAATACCCACTCACACCCAGCATTGTATGTAGGGGACTTCAATAGCCACCACACTGAATGGTGGATACAGAACAAATGATGCAAGCGGTGAATCTGTGGTATCATGGGCGTCCAACGCTGAATTACATCTAGTGCACGACGCCAGAGACAATAAGACTTTCCATTCCAAAATCCACGGCACCGAAACGAACCCGGATCTAAGTATGCTTCGCCAGTACAGACGCTGAAGGCACCCCACTACAAGTCACCAGAGAGGTTTTGCCAACATTTCCGAACAGCCAGCACAGATTCATAATTTTTGAAGTCGGTCTAAGCATACCGATTATTATACATCTGTTCCAAAGCCAAGATGGAACTTCCAGAAGGCAAATTGGAGTTAGTTCGCAAGCAATTTGGACGCCGCAATCCGATTCATTTCTCCATTACCACAAAACTACAACCGTTTCGTCAATCTGATCATAAGTACAGCCAAGAAATGTGCGCCACGTGGATACCGCAAGAGTACATTCCATGCTTGAACGAGGACAGTGACCGGTTGTACGCGGAGTTCCAAGATAGCGAAGATCCGGAAGTAGCGAATTACAATCTCTCGACGAAGCAAGGAAACAACGGTGGACTAACATAGTTCAAAGCGTCGATTTCACGCTTACAAGTCGAAAGGGCTGGTCGTTGATCACAAAACTGGGCGGCGCATCGAAACTAAGAAAACCCAATCCGAAAATCAGCGCTGATCGAATTGCACGTCAAATCGTCCGAGCCTCAAAAGTACCATCAAAAAAGTTGGACGACAACAAGATTACCCGGGCTTATCGTGCGTTACGCAAGAACACGTCGATCGATAGCGAGCTTTCGAGGTCATTTTCTCTGGATGAAATAAACATGGCACTTTTGACTATGAAAAACGGTGAGGAAAGTGGTTTTCATTCCATATATCCAGAGTTCTTGACTTTCAGCAGCGAAAATACGAGGCGATGGTTAGCAAAATTCTTCAGCAATGTACTGTTATTCAATGCATTACCACCAGCTTTCAAGAGAATGAAGATAATAGCACTGTTGAAGCCGGGATAACCAGACGATCAAGCTGAAAGCTATCGGCCAATTGCTATCCTGTCGGTCACATTCAAACTATTCGAACGACTAATGTTTAATCGAATCGTTACGGATATAGACAAGCTTATTTGATTTTGTTGTATTGCTTGGGAAATGAAACGATGTGGATTTGATGCTATCTTGTCTTTTTATTTATGTCTATATTTCGTAATCATTGTTCCATCTTCAGGACACTACAAAATGAAAAAAAAATTATAAATTTTTTATGTTAGGTGGTGATGAACGAGATGACATCAAATAATCAAAAGTATGTTTGAATTTAATTTTTTAAAAAACTATTCCAAATTGATTTTAACAAATAAAAATTAAACTATTTTTATTATATTTACCAAAAATTATTGCCATTTCTTATTAATTTTGATATTAATTTTTCCTACGTGTTATGTGGGTGTTGATGCATCGAAGCTGTAAGACTAGTTACATTTATCACTTGATGATGTTCATGAGCATGAGCGAGCACGTTCATTTTTATTTAATATTGATTTATAATTTTTTCATCGTTTCATTTCCCAAGCAATACAACAACTAAAAAATTATAAATCAATATTAAATAAATATGAACGTGCTCATCGAGAGAATTCACACTCCATCGTAAGAATTGGTGTCATCTCAACAGACTTAGGACGTGTCACGGGCGTTGCAATGACATGCTCTTCAAATGGAAAATGACCAATGACCCCAGTTGCCCTTGCGGATACCGTTTGTCGTTGGTAACGCACATGCTAAAAGATTGCCCAATCTTTAAGTACAAGGAAATTCCTGCATTATCTAGTCAAGCTGTGAAGTAGTTAGGAGAATTGAAACTGGTGATATTATCTATAGTTGATTTGCAAATTGTGTATTATGTAAATTCACTTTATTTATGTGACATCACGAAATTGTACACAAGAGTTTATAACGCTAAATAAAATAAATGAGAGGGTTTCTATAGCACTTTTCAACTTCCATCAGGTCTTTTGGTATTTTTCGATTATTTTCGACATGAGTGAGGTCATCCAATGGAGCTTCATAGGTTTATGGGATTCTTGTGGATTTCTCCAGAACTTTTCAACTTCCATCAGGTTTTTCTATGCTTTTCGGTTGTTCTCGACATGAGTGAGGTGATGCAATGGAGCTTCCTAGGTTTATGGGATTTTTGTGGGTTTCTCTAGCACTTTTCATCTTCCATCAGGTTTTTGACGATAGATAAACTTACAAATGTACTGATATTCGCACAAAAAACTCTTACAGAGGAGGTGTGATGCAAGTCTTTACGCCTGCTTACAAAAGTTGTGAAATCAGAAAAGGGTGACGAATTAAGCATCTTATTCAAAACGTTTTTCTTCCAGTTCTGAAATCAGAGGTGTGTGACGCATTAAGTTTGAATACGCAAAAAAAATCAAAGCGAAGTTACGTTGTGTTTTTAAAAAGTTGCGTCACAACCACCGTAATAATTTTTCAACTCTTTCAGTTTTCATTTTTTTCAACTTTTGTAAAGTACAAAAATTCGAAGCGTCGTCAGTGCCACCGCACTGCCACCAACTAACAGGCCTAAGCCCAATAACAAATCAGTCTTAAAAACTAACAATTTTAAAAAACATTATTATTACTTAAAGAAGACATTTCGCCCAACGATTCCAAATTTATTTTTTCCGTAAAGGCTGAACTATTTCACGTGTGAAATTGATGAAGAAATGAGTTTCATAAAAAATGTTTGTTCAAGCATGTCATGTGAATTTTCTTCAGAATTTTTGATTTCGAATTTTTCCAAAAGAAAATTGATGCTTATTTCATGCTTACATCCATGTAGAAAATCAATCGAAAGAAACTCATTTCTCTATTTTTGTCGTGTGGGAAGGTAATAATCAGTCTTTACGGGGAAAAAATTAAAAAAAAAAATTGAAAAGTACAAAAAATGAAGTTTTTTATTTTTCGGAATCGACTTGATAAAACTTTGCTGCCTAACTGCCTAAGCCTCTTACACCTACACATTATTTTTTATTCATAAGAATATCAATTAGCGGTGGAATTCTGATATTGTGTTAACCACGACGGACGCATAGCAAAAGTTGTAAAAAACGTGCTTTTTTGAAGGTGAGCACAATTTTTATGGTGGGAAGTACAATCGAACTAAATGAAAAGGTATAAAAAATTTGCGATTTGTGGGTTTTGCGAGTTCTTTGAGATCTAAAACCCACACCCAGTTTTAGTGTTGTCGCTTTTGGCTTTTACTAAATGTATGTCGATAATTCAGTTTCATTTAGTTCGTTAATTGGCGCATTTTTTTTTGTAAGATTCAAACGTTCTCTGTCTTAAAATTTTTGCAAATTTGTTTGACGACTCAGTTGTTAGCAAATTTCGGAATAGATCCATATTTGTTTCTTCGCATTATTTTTTATTTAATGTTGGATTTAGAAATTGTTTCAAGAATTTGAATTTTCTTGCAAATGTAGTTTTTTGTTTAATTTTTTTAATAAAGTAGTTTGCATATGAAAATGTGAGTGGTGAAAGTGGCTAAATTTGCCTTTTTTCGTCACATTTGCCAGATGTGAACGTCACATTTCCATATATAAAGTACTTCATTGTGGGACTTTAGGTCACATCTCGGCACATTCTACCATAAACTTTTCAGATGTGCAAAAATATCCATAAAAAATCTTAAGCTGACGACAAATTTGCCGTTTGAAAATTATGTGTTTCACATTTTACTCACATATTTTCACATAAATGTGACCACATCTGTGAAAAAAATGTGAAATGTGAAATTCACATTTTTGATTTTTTGTGTTTGAAATGTTTTTACACATACAAAAACTAATACAAACCAAAAATTAGGTCACATCTCAGCAACTGAAAGCATCCACGACTCGAAAACTGACACAAAAATGGATAAATATGAAAATTGTATTCTTCCCTTAAAACGATGCAGATCTATGATTTTCTTTATTCTGACTGTTCTATGTAACATATGAAAATTATTTTTTGAAAAACATAACAATTTTTAAGAGTCACTTCGCATCACACGCATGTCAGCTCTCGGCAATGCACCAGAAAATAAAATTACTTAATATTGCGGTGAGTATTTTTACTGTAAAAATTACAAGGAAGAAACTTAAGAAGTTAAAAAGAAACAAGTTCAAATCTCGGTATTTTACTTCAAAACGCTTTCAAGATGACAAATGTTTCGAAGCTACTTCATTTTTCTGTAATAAACGAATGTGTCAAACAATTTTAAAGATGTCAGTGCTGACTATTCGAATCGACTGATGTCCATCAATTGTTCGCGTTTCCCGCAACTCCCACAAAGGTCTATTATTTCGGGGATTCGCATATCTTATAAAACTCCAATTTTCTTAGAGAGTCTAATTCTTTTGAAAATTTTAATTTTTTTGATAATTTGAAATTTTTCTAGAAATTTATATTTTCCTGTAATTTTTGGATTTCCTTGAAATTTTATTTTCTCAAAAATTTATATTTGGAGAAAGAATTGGGATTTTTCAAAAATTTGGGTCTTCTTGATAATTTTGAATTTTAGAAATTTTTTGTTGAAAAGTTCCATTAGAAAATGTGTCACATTCAAAATTTTATATTTTAATATTAAGAGCGAGTATAAAAAATCTAATATTTTCACTGAAAGACACTAATTAACAGTTGGCGAATCAACTTTTTACAGTTTCCAAATATATGTGCTCATGACATGACATGATGTAATGACTTCAAGTGAAAAAACAAAAATATTTTAACATATTTCATGACAGCCTTCCTAAAAAGAGAAAGAATTGGAATTCTTCAAAAATTTAGATTTTCTTGATAATTTTCGTGATAAATTTCTTGAAAATTCAATTTTTTCGAAAAAAACTTTCATTTTCTGAAAACTCAATTTATTTTTGAAATAACCGTACGGGTCAACCGTATCTTGATTTTCATCATCTTTATCTACATTATCATCCAT
>CM055404.1:626095-656877 GCA_029228625.1 Pseudolycoriella hygida | reverse complement strand
TGGAGTTTTCGAATTTTAGCTCCGAAATGACGATAGCTAGAGAGTTAGTTTCTACGAGGAAGTTATAGAGTTTGGTCAGGAGAATTTTTTGGGATCTTAAGAAAATGGCTGCCAGCAGTCAAACCGGCGCCATCTTGAATTTTCCCAAGCAATAAAATAGGTTTTTTTTGATTTTCGAATTTTAGCTTCGGAATGACAATACTTAGAGAGTTGGTTTCTTCGGGAAAGCTATAGAGTTTGATCAGGAGATTTTTTTGGGATCTTAAGAAAATGGCTGCCAGCAGTCAAACCGGCGCCATCTTCAATTTTCCCAAGCAATAAATTAGTTTTTTTTTTGATTTTCGAATTTTAGCTTCGGAATGACAATACTTAGAGAGTTGGTTTCTTCGGGAAAGTTATAAAGTTTGATCAGCAGAATTTTTTGGGATTTTCAGAAAGTTGCCAAAGTGACGCCATCTTGGATTTTTGTAAGGTATAAATTATGCTTCTTTGGGTTTTCGATTTTTAGCACCGGAATGATAACACTTAGAGAGTTGGTTTCTTCTACAAAGTTATAGAATTTCATCAGGAGAATTTTTTGGGATCATAAGAAAATGGCTGCCATCTGTTATAGCGGCGCCATCTTGATTTTCGTTTATACTTCTACGGTTTTTGAATTTTAGCTCCGGAATGACGCTACTTAGAGAGACGGTTTCTTCTACAAAGTTATAGACTTTCATCAGGAGAATTTTTTGGTATCATTAGAAAATGGCTGCCAACTGTCAAAGTGACGCCATCTTGGATTTTTTGCTAAATTCTGTATAAGAATACCTAGACAGTTGGTTTCTTCAGGAAAGTTATATGAATCAGTGGGAAGAATTCGTTACACGAAGTGTTTCGAAGGTAGCCGAAGGTAGCCGAAGGTGACATGAAGTGTTCCGAAGGTAGCCGAAGGTAGCCGAAGGTGACACGGAGTGTTCCGAAGGAAGGCTAAGGTGACACAAAGTATTCCGAAGGTAATACGAAGTGTTCCGATGGTAGGCGAAGGTTTTGGAGAACAAATTTTTTCGGAGAAATTTTTTTTAGAGAAAAACTTTTTAGTATAAAATTTTTTTTGGAGAAAATTTTTTTTGGAGAAAATTTTTTTTCGGAGAAAATTTTTTTTAAAGAAAAATTTTTTTCGGAGAAATTTTTTTTTGAGAAATTTTTTTTTCGGAGACAGTTTTTGAACTACTCTCATATCTCACGAGATATTTTTGGACCCGTACGAAGTACAAAGGTCCTATACGTTTACTTCAAACAATTTTATTGTAACATGGGGTAGATCGAGGTGGGAGGGGGGGAGGGGGGATGCATCTATTATCGTCTAAAGATGACGAATCAGCAATAAAAAAATGTCCGTCTGTCTGTCCGTCTCCACTTTTTTTCTAAGCGGCTCAACCGATCAGCCTAACCTTTTTTCCTGAAAGGTACATGCTTCCAATGATTCAAGTTCGAAGATGATCAAAAGCGGCCAAGTAGTTCCGAAGATATGGTCGAAGAAGTGGAGGCCGGACATGAAATTTTCGAGGGTCGATGAAACTTTTTCGTAAATATTTCGGAAATCCCTCATTTTGGTGTCAAATGAAAGCATTTGATGTTACGAAACTGGGAAAAAAATTTTGTGTGAATCGGGTCAGGAATCTGGGCACTGGAACCAATGGAATGGACGAAATTGAGATTCTTGGCTGTAGTGACCAGTACCTTGTACCGATCACCAACCTTAAACTTGTCATCAGAACACCGCATGATCTCACGTCAACAACATTCATCGATTTAACTTAATCGATGTGCTAGACGTCAAGGAGTCAATTCATTACTTGCTTTATCGTCATATAGTTAAGACACATTTAATATTTCGGAGTGACTAATTGACACCGGTGTCAAATAGCCACACAACACGGTACATGCTATTTGACACCGGTGTCAAATTGCCACACAACACGGTGCATGCTATTTGACACCGGTGTCGAATAGCCACACAACACGGTACATGCTATTTGACACCAAACAGTAGAGCATCTAACTTTCGAAACTATTAAAACTATGTTTTGAATGCCTCTGATTGGTTGAGAAGATTTCATAAAACAAGTTTTTGTCTCAAACTTTCCCATTATTAATGAAGTCCCGCACCTCTGGGGTTTCTTAACCAAAAGAAACAGTTATTTTCTTCGTGTGATAAAATGTCAGTAATACTTCATTCAAACGTGCGGTTTCCATCAAGATTTTTTTCTTGTTTATGTTTTTTGAGTGAATGTTCGCGATTTAAATCGTATGTTAATATCAACTTAGTATTTGTAACTTATAGCACATTCAGGTGCTGCTCATGAAATGGACAAATTAAACGTCGGTGTTATATTTCATTCTCACGAAGAACTTCTTGCTGCAAAACATCAATACGAAAATGCTTCGCATTCTCTTTTGTTTTTTTCAAAAGCCGAAAATATAAAGGCGACAGATTCACTGTCTTCAAAGTTTAAATATCACCGTTTCGCATTGTCATGTAAAGCAAGGCGGGAGAAGCCTTGTCAGAACAAAGGTCTGCGCAAATCGTCCACAATTAAACGGAATTGCTCGTTTGAGGTTAGTTGCTGTGAAAATGTAATAAGAACGAAGACTTAAGGTACGATTATATTGCCAGAAAATCGCAGCGAATATTAGCATCTTTATCATATTTGCTTCATAAGAGAAAGAGAGTAAAAAGAGGACAAAAAATAATCGCGAGTGAAAATCGCAAATCGCGAGCGATTATTTTTTGTCCTCTTTTTACTCTCTTTCTCTTATGAAGCAAATATGATAAAGATGCTAATATTCGCTGCGATGTTCTGGCAATATAATCGTACCTTTATAAAAGCTAAAACATATAGGGGCGAGGCGCGCTACGTGGAGGCAAATACCACATCTCTTATTCAATGACTGAGCATCAAAATCACAACACTGACGAGCAAACCTACAGACATTATGCCGAAAATATGCGACTGACTGAAGAAGAGACCAGTTATGTAAGCGAAATGATCCAAACTGGCGCTAACAAACAAAAAATAAAAAACGCGTTGATGCTAAAACGGGGTGGTCGCCCGGTTTCCTTAAAATCGATTCATAACGTGCAATCTAAAATAAAGCGGACTCTCGAACAGTTGGTACCAGAACAAACAGAGCTCGGAAAACTGCTTGAAAATATGCAGAAAATTGAAAACGCCAGAGTGAAGGTAGCAGTGAACGAAGATAATGAGCTACTTGGGATTCTATTTCAAGATGAAAGGATGGCCAAAATTTACGAAAAATATCCAGAGCTCTTGTTAGTTGATGCCACTTACAAGTTAAATAATCGTCGAATTCCACTCTTCATTTTGCTAGTGGTGGATGGTAATGGTGAATAAGAGATTGCATGTCTCTGGTTCATAAAAAGTGAATCAAGAGATTGCATTTCACCCATGATCGATGCGTTCAAAGGGTTGAATTCTAATTGGACGAAGACTAATGTCATCATCAGCGACAAAGACTTGTCTGAAAGAGTTGTTTTTCGTGAAAAGTTTAATGGAATACCGATACAAATATGCCTATTTCATGCACTCAGAAACTTCAACAGAGAAACACCGCTAAACGTGGCATTACTGTTGCACAACGCGATATTGTATTGGAGATTCTAGCTAAAATGGCCTACTCACGCAGCTCATCGGAGTATGACAATTTATACGCCCAGCTCTGCGGTCTCAAATTAGCGACAGTGATCAGTTATTTTGACGAACATTGGCATCCAATCAGAGGTGAATGGACGCATCACGGCAAAAATATAACAGCTTCCTTAAGTCGTGCGTGTTTGAAAAGCTTTTGGACGAATACATAAAATGTGAAAAAGTTGCTTTTGCTTCGCTCAGTGACGGCGCAGCAATTACAAAGTACGGAGCATTCCAAGAAATATTTACGACTGCAGATTCTTGCACTTGTGGCTTTTTCACGACAATGCAGTTGCCGTGTAGGCATGTGTTCCAATTACGAAAATCATCAAATTCGGAAATGTTTTTACCGAGCTTATGCGCTTTGAGGTGGTCAAAGAGGTATTATTATGAGTCGCATCCAGCCTTGAATTCTGTTACCTTGAGTAACAGAGTCGCTATCAACTGCACCGTTCGTAGAGTGCCTGAAGAGATTGCAAAATTCAAATCAGCCGCAAAGGTCACCAAGGACATCAATGGCCTTATATCATCGTTGTCTCCAGCTCAATTTGCCGTATACATGGACAAGTTGGAATGTATTCGATCTGAAATTAGTTTAGATGAGAATGATCAAAGTAAGTTTCCTTCTGTGCCTTTTGGTTTATTTCCTTTTTCTCAATCGTTACTTTTAATTCTTACATTAGACCCATCCGACAATGTGCCCGAAATGTCACAGTGTAACGTCATAGTTCCACTTGATCTCAGTTGCAATTCAAATTCGGCAAATACAGAGGCTTCCGAAAGAATTCTTAGAGGTGCGATATTTTGAATTTGTAATCTATTAACTTGTCTCTGACTATATCGCAAATTGTTTTTCTGTAGGTTCAGTTGATCAGAATCGAGAATGTGTTCGTGAATCGCTTGACGACGCAACCATAGATTGTTCCCGAATCGTTGCATCTACGTCCTCTTCAATATGCAATTCGATAGACATAAGAAAAATAAGTTTGCCTCGAAGGAACATTATAAAGGGAAGACCAAAGGGTTCCGGACGAACCGTTGTGGGTACGAAAAGAAAACAAAACGCTGTACAAAAAAGCACCAGGGTCATGAGATCTAGTAATAGAAAATTAGTCAGTGAAAAATGAATAAGCGAAACTATTTCGTTAAATTTGTGACTCAGAAATAAAATATTTCGGTGAATATTCTGTTTTACAACTCAGAATCAAATTAGCCACACACAGCTGATGCTATTCGACACTCAACTTTGGGGACCAGAAAAAAATTTGACGCCGCGCCAAATTTTTTTCTGGTCCCCAAAGTTGAGTGTCGAATAGCATCAGCTGTGTTGTCTGGCTAATCGACACCAGTGTCGAATAGCATGCACCGTGTTGTGTGGCTATTTGACACCGGTGTCGAATAGCATGCACTGTGTTGTGTGGCTATTCCACACCGGTGTCAAATAGCATGCACCGTGTTGAGTGGCTATTCGACACCGGTGTCGAATAGCACCAGCTGTGTGGTTGATACTATTTGACACCGGTCTCAAATAGCATCGGCCTTAATATTTCGCCTAACAATTGTATATTCAATTATTGTAATAAAGTTAAGTGAAATTGGAACATCGTGTAGTGTTTGGAGTGAAACAAATCTAGTTAATATCTGTGAATACAAGATATTACATTGGTGACCCACAACGTTGAACATTAAAAGCGCAACAAACATTTATTTATAACGTTAAAATAATTATAAAAAGGTTTAACCAAACGCACGTATAGTATTAAACACGTGTTCCGCTTCGGCTAAAGAAGAGCTGCAATAGTATAAAAATAAGAAGACATTGGCGAATATTGTGATCCAGAGCAGGGCAATTGAGAATATCGAAAATTGGAAGATCATCGAGAGGACAGGACTACTCATTCATACATTGTAAAGCTTTATCATTTGGAAATCTTCACGGATAAGAATTCCGTGAAGATAAAAGGTATGTTTCCTGAAAAGGAAATTTTTCATTTTCATTGTCGGCGCTGGAAATAAATCAAGCGAATACTTTCTTGTTGCATATTTCTGAGTTCGGAACAAACCACGCTGGAAATTTCCATTTGGCGCTAAATTTTGGGGAAACAATAAACAAACGGTATTCGTGGACAATCACATCTAAGACAATCAGCTTGGAACAACAATAAGAACAAAGACCAGACAATTCATACATCATCATTATTTCATATTTTTGCTTCATTTTCAATTGAATTGTATAAACTTTTTGTTTTTTTTTTCATTTTCAATTCTTTTCAAAAAAGCAAGTAACAATTGATCTGTCGGGGCACTTAGGGTGAGTAAACCGCATGTTCATTTTGGTTTTTATATTCCGTTTTCTAGTTTAAGTAAATCCTGCAAAAGCAATTAAACTTAAATCATACCAAAATACATAATTAAAATCAAAATGTCAGAAAAAGACAAAATTGTTCCTCCGAATACGGAACAAACAAATCAGACAAGTCAGTCTACCGATATTAACGCGTTAATAGTAAAATTACCCACATTTTGGAGTAACAACCCTAGCACATGGTTCATACAAGCCGAGCCTCAATTTTCGTTAGGCAAAATGACTAGCGACGTTAGTAAATATAATTACGTAGTTGCAACCCTACCGCAAGAAATAGCTGAATCGGTAGAGGATATTTTACAGTCACCACCAAATGCTGGCTTATACGACAATTTAAAAAAGACTCTAGTCGAACGGCATTCGTTGAGTTTGGAAGAGCGTATTAGAAAGCTTGTATCCGATGAAGAAATAGGTGACAAAAAGCCATCGGAATTCTTTAGAACAAAAGCTAGCTGGTAGTTGTGGAACAGTAGGGACTGAGCTTTTGAAGAAAATATGGATGAGCAGGCTACCTCAAGCCATTAGTGTTGCTCTAATTCCACAGAAGGACGGTGATATAAAAGACTTACACAAGTTAGCGGATCAAGTATACGAAGCTATGAAAACAGCTAATGTGTCCGCGTTTCAATCTAGACAGTCAGTTAGTCCATCACCTCATCAGATCGACCTAAGAAGTGAAATAAATGAGTTGAAGTTGATGATCGAAAAGTTAACGTTAGATAGATCTAGGAATAGATCTAGGAACCAGTCAGAAATCGTCAAAATTCAAATAAAAATTCTAGAAGTCGTTCACGCAGTTCTCGTTTCGATCCTAACGGAAAGTTTTGCTACTATCATTTTAGATTTGGAAATAAATGCAATAAGCCCTGTAATAAACCATGCTCTTTTAATAATGCTCAATCTTCAGGCAACGGCGCAAACTCTAAAAATAATAGTAACAACCCAAACTAATCAATCCCGTTAAAGCAGCGGACAGTAGCGGGATAGTGATAAAGTCGTGCCGTTTATTTGTTAAGGACAAGAAAAATAAATTAATGTTTTTAATCGATACGGGAGCGGACGTTTCCGTAATCCGAAACTCCTCCGTTAGCGCTTATAAACAAAATAAAGATTTTCATTTAACTGCAGCAAACGGAACTGTTATAAACACTTATGGAACAAGAATAGTTGAAGTAGACCTGGGATTAAGTAGAAACTTTTCTCATGAGTTCATCCTAGCGTCCGTGAACAAGCCAATTATAGGAACAAACTTTCTTACGAAGTACGGTTTGTTACCAGATTTAAGAAATAGAAGATTAATCGACCCTGCTACAACTTTGATAACAAATGGAATTCTAGCTAATAATTGTGATACACCTACACCCAAATTATATTCGATCGACGATGAATATGGAGAGATTCTAAAAAAATACCCATCTTTAGTTTCACCACCCAATTTTCATTTACTAGTTAAACACAATGTAGTACATTACATTCACACGAAAGGTTCACTACCCTATTCTAAACCACGCAGACTTAATCCAGAAAAATATGAAGCTGCAAAAGTAGAATTTAATTACATGAATGAGGTAGGCATCTGTAGACCGTCGTGTTCACAAACATCATCATCATTAACTATGCCAAGAAAACCTCGAACCGGACTATCGTCCATGTGGCGACTATCGCAGGTTGAATGCAGTTACAATTCCAGACAGATACCCATTAGCTCACATTCAAGACTTTAATTCCAGGTTAGCAGGATGTAAGATATTTTGTAAAGTGGATATTATTAGAGCTTACCACCACATTCCGATAGCAAGCGAAGACATACACAAGACAGCAATGATAACACCTTTTGGACTGTTTGAATTCCCGCGAATGCCTTTCGGCTTACGTAATGCGGCACAAACTTTCCAAAGGTTTATGAATGAAGTTTGTAAAGGTTTAGATTTCGTTTTCGTCTATCTTGATGACATTTTAGTTTTTAGTAAAACGAAAGAAGAGCATAAGACCCATTTGGACACTTTGTTCAAACTTTTGGCAGAATATGGTTTAAATATAAAACCATCCAAATGTTTGTTTGGTGTCAAGTCTCTGCAGTTCTTAGGACACGAAGTAGATGAACAAGGCATATTACCATCAACCGACAGAGTTGAAGCCATAACTAGTTTTTCAATGCCTGATTCACTTAAAAACTCACAAAGATTCGTTGGAATGATAAATTTTTACTTTAGGTTCGTTCCAAAGTTAGCAGAAATGGTTCATCCTGCCTAATTATGGAAGTGGCCATATACCAGGATTGGGCCATCTCCAAGAGAGTTAGAAAGTTGGTTGCAAAGGCGAAGTTGTAGAGATTTAAATTTAAGCGAACACGTGTTTCAGAGTTTTGAGCAAATATGGCCCAATCCTGGTATATGGCCACTTCCATAATCAGGCAGGATGACCCAAATCTCCAGAACTATGAGAGTTAGAAAGTTGGTTCAAAAGGCGAAGCTGTAGAGAATTAAATTTAAGCGAACACGTATTTCAGGGTATTGGGGAAATTATGCCCCAATCCTGGTATATGGTCACTTCCATAATTGGGCAGGATGACCCGAATTTTCAGAACTATGCGAGTTAGAAAATTTGTTCCAATGGTGAAGTTGTAGAGAATTAAATTTAAGTGAACACGTGCTTCAGAATTTTGGGAAATTAAGCGAACACTTGTTTCAGGGTTTTGGTGAAATATGGCACAATACTGGTATATGGCCACTTCCATAATTGTGCAGGATGACAGAAATATGAGAGTTAGAAAGTTGGTTTCAAAGGCGAAGTTGTTGAAAATTAAATTTAAGCGAGCACGTGTTCCAGGGTTTTGTGGAAATATGGTCCAATCCTGGTATATGGCCTCTTCCATAATTGGCCAGAATGACCCGAATCTCCAGAACTATGAGAGATGGAAAGTTGGTTCGAATGGCGAATTTATAGAGAATTAAATTTAAGCGAACACGCGTTTCAGGGTTTTCGGCAAATATGGCTCGTTGCTGGTATATGGCCACTTCCATAATTTTGCAGGATGACCCAGATCTCCAGAACTATGCGAGTTAGAAAATTGGTTCTAAAGGCAATGTTGTAGATAATTAAATTTAAGCGAACACGTGTTTCAGGGTTTTGGGCAAATATGGTTCAGTCCTGGTGTATGACCACTTCCATAATTAGGCAGGATGACCAATATCTCCAGAATTATGAGAGGTAGAAAGTTGCCTCCACAGGCAAAGTTGTAGAGAGTAAAATTTTAGGGAACACGTTTTTCAGGATTTTAGGGAAAAATGACTTAGTCCTTCGATATAAGCTTTTCTAGATTTTGATGGTCTGAGACGTACTTCGGTAGGGCCTTTGACATTAGCTTGGGTAATTTCTATGGATCTTTGAAAGAAGAACAGAAAACGTTGGATTGTTTGGTTATTTGTACATTAAGATACGTTCGAGTTTCTTTGCCACATATATTCTGTTTGCCACATCTATTCTGATACGTACGGGTCTTTGGGTATGTTTTATAATCATACCTAAGGTAGAGCAAATAAGCAAGATAAGATCGAAATGTCATTAAACAACTTAATGTATGAAAAAACTATGAATTTTAAAATAAGTCGAATCTTTGATTTTTCTATTGAATATACCCAGTCAATAAAGTCACACTAATAACTAATAACTAATGTACATTTAATGTATTTTGTGTACAAAAATTCCCATTTAGTATGATTCGTTCAATAATTCACTGTTTCTACATTTTTTGTACAGAAAATATAGGTACATTTGGCAAATTTCGGAAAAAGCGTTCCTCTACAACGCTAGTTTGTTTCTACCCAATTAATGTACTCTAAATGAAAAAACATATCAAAAAAGTGTGCTGTGTTAACTGCGATAATGTACTTAGCACAAATCACGACGAACATATTTACAATGGGCTTTAAAATCCTTTAACTTTCGTCTTACCTCGAAACGTCCTAGCTGTTGATTCCAATGTATTTCTCAAGCTACGCGTGTGATGACGAAGCATTCGATAAAAATTGTTCGTTGATTTTATTGAAAGCTCTTCCTCTATATCATTTTCACAACAATGGCCGCTACATAAAGTACCTGCAAAAGAAATTAAAAAAATTTGTTTTATTAAAAAAAAATGCAATTTTCGTAAATTCGCTATAATGCCAAAAAAGAACATGTTGGAAAGATTGAGTATCGACCAAAAATTCATTATGCAAATTGCAAAATGACGTAATCTGTTAGGATAAACCGGATTTTAAATTCACATTTGTATTCAATCTAGTTAATATTATATACATGAAAGAAGATGTGATTTTTAATGTGCGTAGGAGAGGATCAAAAAGCGATTTTGTTATTGAAGAGTAATATTTAAATATAAAACTTAAAGGTTTTTATTATAAATTTAGAAACGAAACTCATGAATGATTTCATTTGTTGCGCTATGGATAAGTTGCTTAAATCAATAAAAAATATTTTTATAAAGATAATAGCATACGAGACAACTTGTCTGCAATGTTGACTTCGTAAGAGTAGATCAAGTTAATATGGAACTATTTAGGATAAATGCCCAACGTAAATAAATCTTAGTTTCTCATCGATTTCAAAGTTATGAGAAGATACACTGATCTTCGTAGTTTCGCTTCGTGGGTGAAAAACGGGTCAAAATTGAAAATCGGCCAAAAGTCAGTCAAGATGTTGTGTTAGAGATTTGGTTGGGGAAGAAAGTCTTAGAGTTTTTGATGGCCTACAACTTTGTAGAATTGTAGAAAAAAACTTTTTCCGGGTGGGATATTGTTCTGAAATTAGTGAGTTATAAGTAAAAAACGGGTCAAAATTGAAAATCGGCCAAAAGTCACCGGAGTCTTCTGCTCCAATTTAACACATAGGTCAAACGTGCAGGACTTGAATTTCGATCTAAATCTGATAAACGATTATTTAGAAGTTAATGGGCCAACTCTCAATGTTAGTAAGACGAAAGTTATGCACTTTTTAGTAAGAGGTGAAGCACGGAGCGCTGAGCAGGTGTCTTTGAAGGGTCAAGTGATTGAAACTGCACCCACCTTCAAATACCTAGGAATAACGTTAGACGAAACTTTGAGCTGGGGACCTCACATCTCAAATCTTTGTAAGAAATTAGCGTTTCTCAGTGGTGTTCTCTGCAAGATCAAAGATAAACTGCCAAACAAAATGTGCTATCATACATACTACACACACAAACACATACATATGGGCTTTATATGGCGCCTTCTAAGAGCCCTGGCGCCCAAACGGGGCCGGTACCCCCCTTTTTTAAAATCTCATATGGCGTAGAATGCCCACCCGAAGGTCCCTGCAAAATTTCAAGAAAAGTTCTCGAGCCTTTTTCGAGCACGAGTCAAAAAAGTGGTTTTTCACGGTTTTTCATACAAATGGCCCTGGAACTAACTAACCCACTAACTAGCTAACCTACTAACTAACTATAACTAACGTAGGATGTTTGCATTTACTTTGGCTTCTATGAAACAGCACTTTTTGTATAGGAAATGATCATTTTCTGAAGCTCGTATCTTCGGATCCACCGAACCGATTTTAATGAGTGAAAGGACACTTCGCCTTAGAATTTTCCGTAGAATCTAGGAAAAATATTTTCCGGGGGGTACGTCGCAAGGAGGGGAAGTCAAAACTTAGCCGTATATATGGTTCCGAAGTCTACGAAAAAACATTTTCCGAATTTTTTGTTCGTATGGGGACTTGCGTCACGGACGCATCGCTACCGCGCGCCCATGATACGGGGGAAGTGGTATACGGGGGAAGTGATATACGGAGGAAGTGGTATACGGGGGAAGTGATATACGGAGGAAGTGGTATACGGGGGAAGTGGTATAATACGGGGAACGTTGAATACGGTGAACGTGGAGGAGGTTGAATACGGGAGAAGTGGAAACTAACAAAAATAAACTATTAACTATTAAAATACCACCGAATTTTATTTCTTATTCATCTACATCGTAAGCATTCTCGATGGCTAGGAGAATGCTTACGTCAGCGTACCCCTAGGGGCGGGGGTTTCAACTAGTTATTGAATGAACTTTAAATAACTTTTCCTTTAGTATGTATGGAAAAAAGTGGGTTCACAATATAAGGTGTGCCTTGAGTGACGTTTGTTTCAAATTATTTCTTTTCGTTTAAAAATGATTCAATATTTTAGTGCATAGGCAAGAGGTATATTATATTGATTGCGGTCTTGGTATAGTAACAGTTATGAAGAGTTTTTTTAAGACCGCTAAAGTCAACCCAAATGGCTACTTCAGCCAATCGATATTGTGTTGCAATGGTCGATAAAAATTCCCAAATGAGCAAGAGGTATGACGAAAACAAACAAATGAATTGGCTGACCAGAAATGATGTTGGACCCAAAATGAAAGTGGCATTTTAATATTTTTCACACGCATGAGGATGAGCACCCCTATAAAAATAATGGGAAATTAAGTAATAGTAGGAATTCCTTAATTTTTAACTTTTATTTGAATACTAAAATACGAAAGAAACCTTTTATACTTCCATCGAAAAAATGATCGTCTCAACTTTCTCTACAACATATCAAAAATACATTTTTGGGCTAGGCGACCTGGGGCCCCAAGGAGAGTCTTTTGACCCATATCACCATTTACAAAAATATTCCCCTCAATTCTTTTTTAAAAACCACCAACTATCGTGGACGTTCGAGTAGCCTGAGTGAGACACTTTACCATTTTCACCATTTTTTTGCTAGTTTCCGGTGGTCCATATCTTTCATTTAAAGCCTTAGAAAGCAATTTCTGTGTTTCTTTCCCAGATGTATATGCTAAAAAGTTTCACCGACCCCCAAAAAACTATGTTTTTGACCACTTTTTCGGTCATAACTCCGGAAGTACTTCATCGATTTTGTTAAATTTCAGCGGAAGAAGAGATTTTGAAAATCGGACAAGTTTTACTAGGTCAAACCCATATAAAAGTGACGAAAATTCGCCATTTTTTTGGCAGACTTTCATTAAAATGGTTGCCCTTCGCTGCAATGTAACTTTTCCAAGGAAGATTTTGCATATCTACGTAGTACATATAGTATGCTTCCCAACGGTATATGACATGTCTCTGAATCTTTCTATTGCAACTGACAAGAGACTTCCGAAAATTGCCTATTTTTCCGCCTATATCGGCTAATAACGGCCGACCATCAACTCCTACCTAGTCAAGTATATAGTCTAAATTTTTGTCTTTTCAAGACCTAAAATCGTGCCAAAAATTTTTTTATTCGAATCTACTTCGTTCGAGTTATAGCTAAAAAACGATTTCCAGCACTTCCTTGCACGACCTTACTCAATGAGACATTTTTTTGCAAAAGTAAAAAATTACTTTCGTCACAAAAGTGCAACGAAAACAATGAGATATGACTCAACCAATTGTGACGACCCTTGTTCCGCAAGGAATATTGTTCGAAGTTTTCGCGATATTGCTCTTAATGTAATGACTACGTGCCCAAGATCTTTGGAGTATATTTTGCACAGTCAAATGAGATGAATATTTGTCAACTTTGCCGCAATATTTGAAAGGTTTCGCAAATTTTTTGAATATTTTTTAACAATTTTCCAACGAATAACTCTCAATAGTTCTGAGCACATAGCTACGTTGTTTTTAACTCAAGTTTTAGATTTATGAACCTCACAACTACACGAATAAAAAAGAAAATTTTATATTTTTGTATGAATTCATAAACAGTTATCCTGAGTTTTTGTAGAAAAGAGGAAATCAAATTTGAAAATCATAATACTGGCCATCAAATGGGTGGGTTGATAAGCCGAGCAAAGAACTAAGAAATTTTTTAACAATTCATATGGCAAGCAGAGTTTGATTTGATACCAAACAACACGCAATCTCAATCTAATCACTGACTATGTGCACACAAAGGATTTAATAAATATGCTTGTTGCTCATCAACTTGAATTCTTAAAAATGTAAAGAGTCGAATATCGACTACAAATACTGGTGAGATCAGTTCACTTTTTTGTCAACTAAATGCCCGCCCGTTTGTACAGAAAGGCAATACCGGTATTTTACCTCCTCTGCTTCAGCCAGCCAAGAATGTTAATTTTCTCATGAGTTATGACACTACAAATTGTGAAGTTTTATATGAGGATGAAGCGAAATACAAACACGACTTCTCCTTCTATGCAACAAAACAACAACAGCAACAACAAAAACACATACATCTGGGGCTATTCCTAACCCCACGGTACGTCCATAAAATGATATAAAGTACATTTAATCCTAAACTTTAAATTGGCAAAACATATTTTATTTTATTAGTTATATAAAACAAGGTCAGAACCAGGTCAACAAAAATCATGTCATTGACCCGATACCATGGACTTGATAGTAACCCTTACTAGCAATACTGTAAATGAGTCAATTGTTTCAATTCTCCTTTCGTTCGCAGTTCGTAAGATTAGTAGGCGTAAAACTTAAAATTGTTACAATGGCTACAAGATTTAAATAAGTACATTGTACTTCTGTGCAGGTTTTCGCGGTGTTTAATGATGATGAAAATGAAAGAAAAAAATTTTACAGACCCCCCTCCCCCTTATCTCGTTTGTGATTTATATTTTAAACCTCCTTCTGACCTCCGTATGACCCGTACGAAAAACGAAGTTCCTCGAAAAGGGGTCTTATGCGTTTACCATGACGTTAGTAACCATCCCAATTTTGACCCGGGAGTAGGGGGGAGCATCGATCATGGTCCTTAGATGACGAATCAGCAATAAAAAAAATGTCCGTCCGTCATCGCGATAAATCGAGGAAAACTCAACCGATTTTCAAAAACTATTTTTTCCCTGAAAAGTAATTGAAAATTTTTTTTGGGATTGATTTTTTTTTTAAATAAATCGTTTTAACTACTCAAATAAATTTCTGTGGTGAGCACTATATAGCAGCAAAAGTTTGTACAAACGTCTAATTATTGTTTAGGGCATTCACTGGTTCAAATAAAAATCGTGGGTCAAACTATAGGTTAAGCATATTAGATGAAATATTCGTCTGATCAAGTCTTTCGTCTAAAGTGAAATTGGTACGAATGATAAGGACAAAATAATATTAAAATATAAATTAATTTTCGTCTAAATAAATATTACGAAGTTCTCAAGTAAATCTAACCACAGTTACGTTTCATAAGAAGATATCACAGTCAATTAATAAAGCAAAACTGAGAAATTGAACTATCACACATACCTAACTTTCAGCTTAAGGCATGACAAATGGCGGATATCACTATTCACACAATTATAATCGTTGATTGCTGAAATCAGTGCTGTGTTAAAAGAATTGAGTGATGTTGAGACGGACGAGTGCATATTAAAGTTGTGTATTCCTGAATTCCTACGAGTCGACCGGCCGTGAACTACGGCATTCGTTAAAAATACGAAATTGTTTTTCGTCAGAGAGCGGGCAAGCTTGTAAACGTAAATGATCCTCTATGTTTTCACAAGTTCAGATATTGGGATAAGTCCAGAGCTGTACAGATATGTGGTTGGTGTATATCTATCCAGCCGGTAAAGAGCCTTGATGCATCTATTTTGCAATATCTGAAGCTCATTCAGCTTGTAGGTCGAACATTCACCATAAATACTGCCCTACAACCCATAAAAAACCTAGCGACGTTACCAGATGAGAGATTTTCATATATGGGCCATTCCACGAAAACTCCGTTCCTACGCTCGAAATGCTCAGTAGTTAAGAAAAGATATTCATACAAAATGGTGCATCAGAAGGATTGATCCTTCAACTAGAGGTTAGTTATTTTTCTATGACTATCATTTTGTAGCTACTGAAAATTTCATGCGTAGGAACGAAATGGTCCGTGGAATTGCCCATATTTTCTCTCACAAATTCTCGTCGCTAGGTTTTTTATGCGTCGTACGGCAGAATAGGTGACTTTGTACGAGCGCAAAGTATAGCTGCTTTCTTTTCTCCACCGAAATGTACTTTCTTTTCCGCCACATCAAAGAAATGAATGAAGTGATTTGCTTCTTAATGTAGTTTACGTGTTCACTGAACGTAAGGTCATCTTCAATAACTACGCCCAGGTACTTCACCTTTTAAACGCGGTTAATGATACATCCATCAATAGTTATGTTGATGTCAGGGATGTCTCTAGCACGACCAAAGGTGGCGAAACACGTTTTCGCCACATTGAGAGACAAGACATTCCTGTAAATCTATTCATGGAGAAGATTCATGTCGTATTGTATTGCACTTAGAAGTTCGTCTGCAGTATCTGTAGCATAAATCAGTGCTGCGTCATCCGCATAAAGTACAAGCTTTCCAAAAAAGTTCAGTTTCAGCATATCGTTAATGCATATGATGAAATGTAATGGGCCAAGCTTCGAGCCTTGTGCGACGCCGACACTGAAGTCTTTAAAACTGCTGGTATTGTTTCCAATGGTGGTCGCAGTCTTTCTGATTTGGAGATAGTTCAACATCAGATTGACAGAACATCGGGATAAACCGAGACGCTTCAGCTTTCTAGCAAGACGATTAGTGTCGACGGTCACGGTGAGCTTGAACGAAGTTATACTGAAAAGTTGCTGCCCATCAGATTTTATAGCTGATTGTGAAATAGGGGTCCCCTACGAGGTCGAAACTACTTTTAGTGAAATAAATTTTCTGGTAAAATGTTTTTAAAAGTCGATTTTTGTCAAAAAGACCACCATCGGGAAGCTTTGCGCACTTCTCCAGCTCACTGGTGAGAGTGTTTCGCAGCAAAATAATTTTTGTGAGTTAGCCTATAGTCTATACTTTCTAATGATGCCAAACATGTCATGCATCAGTTGCGACAAGTATCTTTTTTGTTGAATCTTGTGAGTCAAACTCAAGGAACTCGCAAATTGACTACGATCAAGTAAAAAGCTATTTTTGCCTCACAAAACTGCAATATTTACGTGTGCGTGTAAACTATGTTGTGATTACAGCCAGATCAGGCAAGATACACAGTTACTGACTTCATTTTATCATAACCAGTGTGCCCAACTCGTCAAAAAATGATATTTACATCTGGATGAAAGTTCATTTATTAAACAAAAAAATTAAGAAAATTAACAAAAAATGAAACTTCAACTGCTTTACACACTGTGACTATTAAATTCGCAAATTGTGTCCAATAAATGCCGAGCGTATACAGGATTGTTTTCATGTACTTTATATTTGAGCCATAAAAATTTGAATTGGAAATGTACAGCTTCCATTGCCTGTTGATAGCAGAGCGTAATCAAAGCTTCCGGTTTTAATGCGGTAAATATTGTATGCAGAAGGTAGACAATAGGAAACTAGTCAGGTTGCATGATACAAACTCAACATCCTCCTTAATTTGCACTTTAAAATCATTGAGACCATCAAATTTTAAAGTTTCAAATTACTTATTAACCCAAAAAATATTAATAAATCATTCAAAAAAAAAAAATCGATTTAAAAAAAAGAAATTAGAATGAAAAATGAAAAAATAATAAAAAAATCAGATACGGCTCATTATATCACAAGAAAATTTCTTCTAATCAGATAAGGCCCATTACATCACAACAAAATTTGTGCTTATCTTTGGTAACCGCCTTCGTCCGCCGCCATCTGATCGGTAGGTAAATATTGTATGTATATGGTAGACAATCGGAAATTAGCCAGGTTGCATGATACAAACTCAACAGTCTGCAACAGGAATGTTATCTATCGTCAACGTTTCGACACATTTGCCTCTGAATTTATTAAAAATAATCTCCTTGTATATATTCCTGGATTTACGTGCGTCACCCGCTGCAGCTTCGACTCTTTCGGTCTCGTAAAAACCTTTAAGTTGTTCATTAAAACGATTAACAAAATTCTTCGTTTCAATTGACGAACAATGACGTCATTGACAAAAGGAAGGCTAAATGCTGTAAGACCCGTACGAAGAACGAAGTTCTTCGAAAAAGGTCTTATGCGTTTACCACGACCTTTGTTGTAACCACCCCAATTTCGACCCGGGAGTAGGGGGAGCTTCGATCATGATACTTAGATTACGAATCAGCAATAAAAAAAATGTCTGTCCGTCATCGCAATAACTTGAGTAAAACTGAAACGGACATCCGAAAATCACGAAATTAGTCAAACTCTTTTGAGTAGTTCGGGCTGTAGAGTCCTCAGTGTGGGCCCAATTCACTTTACGTGATCCTACACGATATTTGGTGGTTTTTTGTGAATATTTCTTCAATAATGAGGTTTTTTGTGCAGTGTTGCAGAGAGAAGAAAGAACTTTTTTGATCAAGGAAGTATGGACCAGAGGCCTCTCCGAAGTGATCTAGGTCAGTTTTCAGATCGGGCCTAGTGCAGTTTTTTTTCACGTTTTTTTCATTTTATCTTAGTTTGGGGTTTTTTAAGGATTGGAGATGGTTTTTGTGCCGTTTCTTTGGACGGGCTTTTCACTATTGCCCAATTTAATGTCGACATAATTTCATATACTTAAGAGTTAAGGCAACATTTACTTAGATACGCTCGAATATTTTTGCTACATTTATTCTGATGCGTACGGGTCCCCTGCACATGTTTTTTGGTTAAGCCCGACCTGAGCCCTAAGCAAAGGCTCCTTTCCCAAATTTATTTCAGAAAATCACGAAAATTAAATTAGTGAAAATATGTTAAGTGGTTCGGGCTGTAGTGTCGTTAGTGTGGGCCAAACTCACGCTACGCGACACTAATCGATATTTGGTGGTTTTTCGTGAATATTTCTTAAATGATTAGGTGTTTTTGGCAGCGTTGTAAAGAAAAAGAGGAAGACTTTTTTGTCCACGGAAGCATGGGTCAGAGGCCTCTCCTAAGTGCTCTAGGTCGGTTCTAAATATTTTAAGGATTTGGAGAGGTTTTTAGCGCCGTTGCTTCGTACGGGTTTTTCGATATTGCCCATTCGGCAATTTCCAGTCGTAATTGTATGGTATACTTAAGAGTTCAGGCAATATTTACTTCGAGACTTTTTGTAACATCCATTCTGTTTGCCACATCTATTCTTACGGGTCCCTTGCATATGTTTGATCACTATTTCGACCGTAACTTCGAAAGTTTCCACCGAAAATCGGTTAAGATTTACCCGATTTATGTAGAAAACATATACAATATACAAGGGACCCGTACGTATCAGAATAGATGTTGCAAACAGAGTTGATGTTACGAAAAAACTCGAACGTATTTAAGTATATATTGCCTTAACTCTTAAGAGTATGAAATTATGTCCACATTTAATGAAATTGTATTGGAAGTTGCCGAGAGGGCAATAATAAAAAACCCGTTCGAAGAAACGAAAGTACAAAATTGACCCCCAAACAGACAAAAATGTTCATTTCAATTTTTCTAGAACATAGCAAAAAACCACTTTTTTGTCTGAGCCGACCTTAGGACCGACTTAGGGTCCTCAGTAGAGGCCTCGGACAAATACTTCCATAGACAAAAATAGTTTCCTTCATTTTGTCTGCAACATAGTGAAAAACCATTTTTTGTCTAGGGCAGACCTAAGGACCGACCTAGAGCCATAACGAAATGCCTCCGACACATAATTCCATAGACGAAAATGTTTCCCTCAATTTGCTCTGCAACATTACAAATTTTTTTTTTTTTTGGTTAGGGCCGACCTTAGGACAGACCTGAGGTCTACTTCAGCCCTAAAAACAGGCACCGAGTCCAAATTTGTTTTTTTGAATATAATTCGGTACTCGACTACCTCTCAAATAGAAAAATAATCAACAAAATCAGTTAGGATTTATCCAATTTATGAAAGCGAACATGTTGGGCCCTAGTAGACACTCAGTCCAAGAGTTTCCAATCAAAAAATTTTCTTCCATAAAACGGGAGACAGTCCTAGACCTTTCGATCAAAAAAAAAATTTGAAAATCGGAAGAGATTTACTCGAGTTATGTAGAAAAAACATGCAAAGCGCTTGCAGAAACTCGTTCCAAGTGCCCTAGCTGTATCGTAGGGCCCAATCTCAAAAAAGTTTCTTCTACAAATTGTTGGGCATTCATAGACCTAACGATCAAAAAAACAATTATGACAATCGGAAAATATTTACTCGAGTTATGTACAAAAAACACGTATGGCGGCCCTTGGGCCAACAGTGACCACATTCAATTCCATAAAAGATTTTACTATTACCTTTCAGGGAAAAAAAAGTTTTTGAAAATATTTTGAGGTTTACTCAAGTTGTCGCGGTGACGAACGGACGGATGGACATACTTTTATTGCAGATTCGTCATCTAAGGACCAAAATCAAAGCTCCCCCCTACTCCCGGGTCGAAATTAGGGTCGTTACAAACGTCGTGGTAAACGCATAAGACTCCTTTTCGAAGAAATTCGTTCTTCCTACGGGTCTTAAAATGTCCGTCCGCCCGTTCGTCAACACGGTAATTCGAGTAAAACCCAGCCTAAGTAATTGAATCTGGCCACTGTCGGCCCAAAGGCCACCGAGTTAGGGCCGTTTAAGTGGTTTTTGGTCTTTTGTACATAACTCGCGTAAATCTTTTCCGATTTTCATGAACCTTTTTTTGTTTGAAAGGCCTGGGCATAGCCGACAATTTATGAAAGAAACGTTTTTGGTTTGAGCCCTTGGACTTAGCAAGGGCACTAAAAACAAGTCTCTGTTAGGCCCCTACGTGTTTTTTGTACATAACTCGAGTAAATCTCTTCAGATTTTCAAATTTTTTTTAATCCTAAAGTCTAGAAATGTGCGGAAGAAAATGTTTTGATTAGAAGCCCTTGTACTCAGCCAGTACCCTAAAACTGAATTTCTACTAGGCCTGAACGTGTTTGTTTACGTAAATCGGGTAAATCTTAACCGATTTTGTTGAACCTTTTTCTATTTGAGAGGTAACCGAGTACTGAATTATATTCAAATAACTATTATGTTTCTGGCTATTATGTCAAAATTATTATAAGCAAAATCATCATTTTGCGATTGCAGTTTCATTCGATCAACTTTTTCATTTATTCGACAAATAAAGCTGCCTTTGACAACAACAAATAAATGTATGTAAAAACATGTATTGGGTGTTATGAAAATTGTTTTTCTATTCTTCAATTGTAAAAAAATCAAAAAAAAAATCTTGCAGCCACAATGATTCGAACATAAAATGATGATATATAAGGTTTTATCGGTAAAGGCGATGAAGTGACAACGAACTGACGAATTTACGTAGGTCTCGGTGGCTCAGTCAGTATGAGCATCGATGTATGAATATTTTATTTCATCATTTTATGTTCGAATCATGGTGGCTGCAAGATTTTTTTTTTTTATTTTTTTTACAATTGAAGAATAGAAAAACAATTTTCACAACACCCAATTTTGTTTCCCCTTGGAATGCCATTCAATTTCAACATTAGAATTTAATTACATTCAAAAATGTACAATCGAAGCGTTCGTGTACAACTACATTTACAAAAATTATATACTTGCAAATGAATGTGAGTAAATTGTACATAATTTTGCATTACCCCAGAACGAAAACATAAAATAACGTACGAAGTTTGTATAAGTCGGTGGCTCAGCGCGCTGGGTCTGATCGTCATACGCCGAAGGGCGCGAGCCCAAGCCCGTGTAGGGTTTGTTTTTTTTTATCATTTTCTTCTATTTCTACATCATAAAAAAAAGTCCTAGTCATCATAAAATAAACATTAAGTTACTAGGCAGGGCATCGCATACAATTAACGTACGCTATATGATTTATATACAAGAACACTTAAGGTAGGAGATATACACGCCGAACCGATAAAATAAATTTGAGCCCGGTGTCTCTCTGCTTAGGTAAGTCCGAAGGTCGACCCTAATGAAAAAATTTTTTTTTGCTATATTGCAGAGCAAATTGAGGGAAACATTTTTGTCTATGGTGGTATGTCTCCGATGTTTTTTATGACGGCTTATGACGATCAGACCCAGCGCTCTGAGCCACCGACTTACACAAACTTTGTTCGTTATTTTATGTTTTCGTTCTGCGGTAATGCAAAATTATGTAGTAGACACTCACATTCATTTGCAAGTATATAATTTTTGTAAATGTAGTTGTACACGAACGCTTCGGTTGTACATTTTTGAATGTAATTAAATTCTAATGTTGAAATTGAATGGCATTCTGAAATTGCAAACAATGTCAAGGGGAAACAAAATTTTGTGTTATGAAAATTGTTTTTCTATTCTTCAATTGTAAAAAAAATCTTGCAGCCACCATGATTCGAACATAAAATGATGAAAGAAAATATTTATACATCGGTACTCGTACTGGCTGAGCCACCGAGACTTACATAAATTCATCAGTTCGTTGTCATTTCATCGCCTTTACCGATAAAACCTTAAATATGTTTCTACCTACATTATTTATTTGTTGTTGTCAAAGGCAACTTTATTTGTCGAATAAATGAAAAAGTTGATCGAATGAAAATGCAATCGCAAAATGATGATTTTCTTAATGATAATTTTGACATAATAGATTTTTCTCGATTATACTCGATTGTAAAAAAATAAAAAAAAATTTACAGACACCAGATTCGAACAGTAAACGATGAAAAAAAAAATGCCTAAACATCGGTGATCGTACTCACTGAGCCACCGAGACTTGCATATGTTCATCAGTTCGTTGTCATTTTTTCACCTCCACCGATAAAATCTTATATGTTTCTAGCTACACACTCACATTACTATCTTGTATATAACGCACACACTCGATTCGTTTAAGTAGCCAGAAACATAATAGTTATTCTTTCTGTGCCGTAGAGAAAATTGTGGGAAACATTTTTATACACCTCAGTGGCTTTCTAGGGAAAATTTGTTTTGTTGATTTCTTACTTTGGTGCATAAAAACTCTTACGTTTCTGCAGGATAATTTATTTATTTTCCATGTGTGTGTAATTCGTACATTAAACGTTTCTGTATATAAACTCTAAGTCATACGTTACTTGTATTTGTAGCTGTGTCTAGAGCATTAATTTAATTATAGTTCTAGGGTAAATTTTATTAGTCCTCATTTTATAAAGAAAAAAAAAAACGATGTCCGCACTGCGATTTGAACCCGGGACATCCGCGCGTGAGTCGAACGTGCTAACCACTACTACACAGTGTCGCCTGATATACGACAATTAGAAATCGAATCGTTAATAGTAAGCGTTGAAGTAAATTCGTATGGCTTACTTCAAGTACATAACGTGTACGACTCATAACGTGTAAGTGTGTATATGTCATGTCATTGATTTTTTTTGGAACATAATAAAAATAATCAATTTTTGTCTGAACGGATTTTGATAAAACAAAATGCCAGTGTGTTGTGCCTCATCTCAGGACATCTGTAAAGTAATTATTTTCTCAATCGAACGAATAACTGCCGAGCAATAAGGCTATGAAAACGTGGTGTGATCAATGTGTAAAAATCGTTTGTAAAGTCTCACCGCAAGACAAATATTGATTTGATTGAAAATCTAATTTCTTTACAGGAGTCTTTCAATTTTTTATGCAGGTTTTTATATGAAAGAATGATGTTTGTTGGTATAAATAAAAAAGAAAAACATTTCATTTTAATAAAAAAAAACTGCGGTCATTAGAATTTGAACCAAAAATTTTGGGAAAAAATTTTCTCAACACCGAATGTTAGCTAACTGAGCCACGCAGGCTGTTGATGCTTTCAGTTAGAATGGATTTACATGACTTCGAGTTTATATACAGAAACGTTTGAATGTGTGAATAAGTAAAACATGAAAAATAAAATAGCGTAATGTTGTGAAGGAAAAAATTTCGATTCACTTCTTATGTATATATTGTATAAACACGCGTTCGCTACGCTCACTTGTTATATACAATATATACATATGAAGTAAATCTTAATTTTTCCCTTCACAACATTAATCTACTATTATCCTCTCGGAGGATTATATCCCTTGCCTTCGGCTTGGGATACAACCTTCCTCCTCGATTCACTTCTTATGTATATATTGTATAAAGTAATGTATATGAAGTAAATCTTAATTTTTCCCTTCACAACATTAATCTACTATTATCCTCTCGGAGGATTATATCCCTTGCCTTCGGCTTGGGATACAAGCTTCCTACTCGAAGATAAATAAATTTTCCCGCAGATGCATAATAACTATTATTTATTTGGAGGTCAATTTTGGGCTGTTGGAAGGGGTTTTTTACACCATTTCTTCGGACGTGTTTTTCAATATTATTAATAAACTCGCGTACAGTATAAAATGTTTATAGCAAAATGTTTACACTTTATGCGTTATTTACAAATCACATTCCAACATTTTACATCAGGCGATCACTAATCTTAGTTTATAGTAGGATTCCATACGCAACGTTATCACGAAGGATGGCTATACACTGAACATCCATTTACATACTGTGTTGAGGTTATTAAATCATGATCGCTGTTCAACGATACATGTAAAAGTGAATACTTTGCGATGAAACAACATAAAAAATTAAAAAAAAAATCGGTTACATTTTTTACGAGTTTGTTAAAAATAGAAACGGCCCGATATGCAAAAGTAACCTCAATTTCATATTAACGTGCACCTCATTTGTTGATCTCCAGTGAATCTATTTTGGTCGTCAGCAGTTTTTTCTCATAAAATCTTACATTTGTAAGCTACTTTTTTTACTAAACATCGCTGTTTTCCTTCCCTTCATCGTCTGTTATGCCGAATGTACGATGAACCATAAAATAGAATTCACTCATTTCAGGCCAGACGAAGTACTGGGCTAATCGTTTTGTTTTGGGTATGTAACACTTCTTAAGTCTATCCACGAGTAACAGCAGTATCATTTGTAGTAACCGCAAACAGATTCGGTCCGATTCAAACAAAGCTGGTTGGAACGGCACAAGTCAAGTGAAGTTAAGTGCATTTTTCGGTGAGAAAAGTTATTGTGTGTGTCGAATGACTAGTTTTGCATGCGGCAGAATTCTTTCAAAATACATGTAATTTGACGAATTGGTTCAATACAAACCAAAATCTCATTCATTGATCTATCTGGTATATCATGGCCCCACGATAGTAAGGGGCCATGACGCAAGTATTATACGCTAAAAAATTCACAAGAAATTTTTTCGTAGACTAAGGAACATATACAGAAACTTTTTGACTCCCCCCCCCCCCCCCCCCCCCCGAGCGACGTACCACCCGGAAAATATTTTTCCCGGATTCTACGGAAAATTCTAGGCCGAAATGTCTTTTTACTCATTAAAATCGGTTCTGTAGATCCGGAGATATGAATTGATTGATTGATCGATTTATTGATTGATTTATTAATATCTACATCTTGAAATGTCTTTTTACTCATTAAAATCGGTTCTGTAGATCTGGAGATATGAATTAAACAATATTGCTATTTTGTATGGAAACGGACCCAAATCGAATATTTTTAAATAGTCAATTTGGTAAACCTTTCTTTCTTTCTTTCTTTCTTTCTTTCTTTCTTTCTTTCTTTGTGGCTATTTTTGGCAGGATGACCCAGATCTTTAAGCGAACACGTGTTTCAGGGTTTTGGGGAAATATGGCCCAATCCTGGTATATGGCCACTTCCATAATTAGGCAGGATGACCCAAATCTCCAGAACTATGAGAGTTAGAAAGCTGGTTCCAAAGGCGAAGTTGTAGAGAATTAAATTTAAGCGAACACATGTTTCAGGGTTTTGGGCAAATATGGCCTAATCCTGGTATATGACCACTTCCAGAATTTTGTTTTTTTATGGAAATTTGTGGCAGAATCATGCAGATCTCCAGAACTATGAGAGTTAGAAATTTATGTTCCGGAGTGTGATATTGTTCTGAAATAAGGGAGTTATGGGTAAAAAATGGGTCAAAATTGAAAATCGGCCAAAATATAGTCAAGATGTCATCTTAGAGATTTGGTCGGGGAAGTGTCAGAGTAGAATGCGTAGCAAGTGCAACGTTGAATACAGGGAACTTGGCATACGGGGAACGTTGAATACGGGGTATGTGGAATACGGTGAACGTTGAATATGAGGGAAGTGTGATACGAGATAAGTGGAATACGGGGAACGTTCAATACGGGGAACGTGGAATACGGGGGTAGTGGATTACGGGGAACTTGGAATACGGGGAACTTGGAATACTAGGAACTTGGAATACGGGGAAAGTTGAATACCCTCAGAACCACCAATTAGATGAAGTTCCGCCGGGCAGAATTAGAAAGATCTAATCTTGACCATTTCACAAAATGCCGCTTTATCTAAATCGATTTGTATTTGTTACCTGCCCGACATCCCAACGTTGATCAGTTTCCCACCATTTTGTATATTATAAAATAAATTTATTCCACGAAATGTCGACATTGGATCAATCTCTTCATAGAAAGAAAATCTGAAAAATGCTCATCCGTTAAGAAGTTATTTGATTTTTAATTTTTTCATATAAATCGCTTTCCCGGCCGGAAAATTGATTTTCAATTTTCCAGAAAAGAAATTAGTTCCACAGTTTTTCACCCAAAAACGATTTACGCTATCAAACAAGTTACATTTACTACTGCTAGCGGAACCAATTTTTTGATGAAAGCACCCCTACTATTATGAATTTAGTTAAATAAAAATATGAAACAGAATCCCTTCAATAACGAAATCATAATGCGAAATGTGTGTAATTTGCATGTATGTGTTCTTTTAGAGTTGCAATTAAATCATTTTTCTAAATACGCATGGACACTTGAGTGAATGAGTGAATGAATTGAACATGGTCAAAAGACAGAACGAGTTTTGTAATCAAATAATAGCTCAGTGGAATTATTGTGACTTGGTACTTTTTTGCAAATTAGATGAGATTTCGAATTCTTTTGCCGTTTTTTTTTTTACTAAAAACAATAAGAATGTTTTTTTGATATGTATTTATTAATATTGAACTGATTTGGTTTCAATTTAGTTCAAAATTGATAAAAAATGATAATTATTTGCAGCATGTGCAGTTAACAAAAGGTTCATGTAGTAGTGTTCTTTTCATACACAACGGCAATAAACCAGTTGAGCAACATCCAACATAAGCAAAATTTTTTCTATGTTTCCATGTATGAGTGCACCAGCTGGTCAATCAACAGAAACGAAACTATGAGCAAAATATAAGTTTTCTAATTGTAATATTTTACGTCACTTTTGTCGAAATAGCCAACTGAAATTAATCGAATGGTGAAGAATAAATTCAAGCCAATGTGGTATTTTAGTCAAAAGTATAAGTATAAAAGTAATAAGTATGAAAAAAATATCAGCAAAAAGTATCGCTATGCATAGCATAATGCTTTTTGGTGTCGAAATTGGTGTCAAAAAATTGCGCCACAAATGCCAGACCCACCAGCGGAATAATTTTTCAACACTTTCAGTTTTTACACAAAAAAATTTGAATTTACCCTAAACAATCTACGCAGTAAGAAATAAAAGTCAAATTTTTGCGTGTAAAAACTGAAAGTGCAAATAATTTGCACAAGAAACAAATAGAAGAAATTTCAATACAAATTTGTTTGTTATACAAATTATTTTTCGGTATTTTTTGACAAGTTGTTTTTATAAACGATTTCAATTGGAACAAAATTGTCAGACGTTCCTTAAGACGCAAGTCTGAGTTCTCTATGTGGTGTGGAAGTCTTGATATGTGTGATAGGAGTATACCCTCTCTGGTCACTCTATCCGACCCCTCCCCCTCTAGCATTTGTGCAAATCTAGAGTCTAAGATCTTTCGAATGTCATAAGTTTGAGCTCTCTGGTAGGTCTAGGAGCCGAGATATGCGTGATACGGACTTAGACAAAAAAGATCCCCTCAATTTACTTCACAACATAGCATAAGAAATTTTTTGGGCTGGATTCGACCTTAGGACTAACATAAGGCCCTAAGAAGGCCGCACACCCATACTTTCATGGACAAAAAAGTTTGGCTTTTTTTTCTCCATAACATTGGACAAAAAACTTCATCATGAAAAACCACCAAATATCGCGTAGTGTAGTAGAGTGAGCTGGGCTTACACCAAAGACCCTACAGCCCGGATCATTCAACCAATTTTCACACATTTCTTTCGTGATTTCTGGAAGTTCAAATCTTTCATTCAAAACCTTGAAGAGCGATTTTCATGTTAAAACCTAGTTTTTGACCAATTTTTTTGCGGTAACTTCGAAAGTTTTCGACTGATTTTGCCCAAATTCAATCCCGTGATTCAATCAATGATCTTTCAGAAATAAAAAATCGATAATAAAATCGATGAACAACGTTTGATGTTGAATAGATTAAGGTCCCTTAGAAGCAGCCACATATCATTTTATTTGCTTCGTAACTGCTTTGCGATTCCGAAGCTAGTCTACCTCCTACGTACTTGCCCAAATTGGCTGTTCGAGCACCACTTAACTACGATTGATCAGGATATCAAATCTTGTTTCGAGAACGTTATTAATATTAAAATGGATGAAAATCAGTGGGCATTAGCTTCACTTCCCATCAAATTTGGAGGTATGGGAATTAGGCGTACGATCGATGTTGGTTTCTCTGCGTTTCTTTCTTCAGTAAACTTTGTCTCGTCACTCCTGGGTTCGATGTTAAACTTTGACCGTGATACAGTGGCTTCGATTTCATTTTACAATGAAGGCTTAGAAATATGGAATTCCATCAACAATACCGTACCACAGTCTGTATGTAATCAGTTAATCAGTTATGTAATCAATTAATTCGTTACGTCTTTGGAGCTCAATCCGAACCCCCTACGATGGGGATAGGGCCCGACGTTTGGCAATGTCCCGACCGGAATCTAACTTTTGGCTGTACGCTCTACCTTCTCGTTCAATTGGCACTTTACTTGAAAACAACCATTTCCGTATTTGCGTGGGACTAAGACTTGGCTGCCGCCTATGTGTTAAACATCGCTGTCCCTGTGGTGACAGTCCTAGAGAATGGCATTTATGGCTTGTCGTGCTTGAAATCGGCCGGTCGGCATTCCCGCCATCGTGAACTAAATAATATAATTTGGCGCACTCTAAATTCAGGTCATGTCCCTAGCCAATTGGGTTCCAGTCTATTTTGAATTGATGAGAAACGCGTGGATGGTATCACGCTGATCCCGTGCTCAAATGGTCAGTGTCTGACTTGGGACGCCACATGTAACGATACATTCGCTCCCTCATACGTTAAGCAGTCCTCCAGGGAATGTGGCATTGTAGCTGAGAATTCTGCTTGATCAAAAGAATATATTTATTCACCTGTTACTGAACAGAATTTCATTTTTGTCCCCGTTGCTGTTGAGACAAAGGGGCCTTGGTGCCAAAAGGGCACTAGTTTTCTCTATGAGCTTGGTTGTTTACTGTGTGAGAAAACAGGGGACCCCAGATCAAAGTTGTTCCTGTTTCAAAAGATTGGTCTTTGCATTCAGCGCGGAAATGCCATTTCGGTTATGGATACCTTACCCTATGGAAATCGATGAAGTCTACGAATTTTTGTAACAAAATTTGCGTAATGTCGTGGAAAGTTGATTTTGCTGGGGGATTTCAATGCAAGAATAGGAAACTTTAAAAGCAACTCAGGGTATGGGAAGGTAGTGGGTAGATTTGGGGAAGAAACACTGAATTCAAATGGTAAACGGTTGTTGGATTTTTGTGATTTCAATGGGTTAGCAATAACCAACTCTTTCTATAGACACAAGTGGATCCATCGGTATACGTACGTCAATGAGGGTTTGGGTCACAAATCCATTATTGATTACATGATTATAGAGCAGGACAGGAGACAGGTAGTCAGGGACACGCGTGTTTTCAGGGGTTTCACTTTCGGTTCTGACCACTACTTTTTGGGTACCCATCTGTCGGTTGGTAAACTCTGTCAGACTAAAAGGAAGAAGGTGGTAAGTCGCAAATTTCGTGTGGGCAAATTTAGGGAAGAGGCAGTTAGGTCTCGTTTTATGGCAAAATTCGCCGAAGGAGTTGAGGGGCTTCCAGCTGACTGCGGGGACATTGAGGCTGAGTGGGCGAATTTTAAGAAATTTGTCTTGGATCTGGCTGAGGAATGTCTGGGCAGTGTCGCTAGCGGGGGTCGAAACAAAAAGACGGGTTGGTGGAACGCCGATATCAGGGGGGCTGTATTGGAGCAAAGGAAACTATACTTGATTTGGTTACAGGACAGGACGGTGGCGAAGTGGGAGGCTTATAAGGCTTGTAGGCAACTGGTTAAGGATCTAGTCAGGGAAGCGAAGGACCGGGAGGGGAAAAAGTTTGGGGAGGATTTGGAAAGGGCAGGTCAAGGCAGGGGTAAGAAAGTTTGGTCGATGATTAAGGACATTAGGCGCGGTGGCGTGAAAGAGGGATGTAGTAGTATTTTAGATAAAGACGGCGAGTTAATTACAGATAGGGGTGAAGTCTTGAAGACTTGGCGGCATTACTTTAAGGATTTATTTACATCTGTCAAGCAGGTAGAAGAAAATGGGAGGGAGGCAGGTCCTAGCTCGGAGGTGGAGGAGGAAATTACACTGGATGAGGTGTCCCGAAAGGTCGGCAGATTAAGGGAAGGAAAATCCGCAGGGGTGGATGAAATGAGGACGGAATTTATTAAGTATAGCGGATCAGGTGGGATCCAATGGCTTTGTAGGATTTTCAATTTGGCCATGAGGTCTTCAACAGTACCTGCTGACTGGAGCTTCGGTGTTATTGCTCCCATTTATAAGAAGGGCAACCGTAAGGT
>CM055404.1:595634-618122 GCA_029228625.1 Pseudolycoriella hygida | reverse complement strand
TTTTTCTGTACTTTCAGTTTTTACGCTGCAAAAACTTAACATTCGTGTCTTTTTGCGAAGATTGTTTTGAGTTTTAAATTTTTGCGTGTGAAAACTGAAAGTGTTGAAAAATTATTATGCTGGTGGGTCTGGCATTTGTGACGCGATTTTTTGAACACAGGGTAACGTTATCGTCAAGGAAATGTATGCGTATTTTCAGCGCAAGCGTCACCTCCACTGATATCATTAATTTTGGAAGTGGACATTAGGGACTGCGTCGCACTTTACCTTTTAAAAGGTTTTTGTTGTGATTAAAATGTAGAGAATATTTAAAATTACCAAAATGTGGAGGTCAACGAACCCAGGTCGATTCTCCTGTTTTATAACATGTATGTATGTATGTATGTATGTGGGAACCGAGTGGTTATTACATAGTTGGTAGAGTGTCAAATTAATTTTCAGAAAGATTTTTGTGTGTAATGTCACTGCAAGAGGAAATAGTTTAATAAAATTAAGCAAATATTTTTTAACCGAAAAGTCGGATTTTACTGGTTTTGGATTCTGTCCTATCCTACGTGTATGTATGTGTGTATGTAAAACGTATAGCTTACATAATGATTATGTAACATTTTTTCTAAAAAACGAACAAATAGTAACACCTGTATGCGATTGAGCTGAAATAAAACAATTACTGACTGTTGAGATCCAAAGATGACATATTCCAACTGTCAAAGAGGCATTCTAAACGTCAAACTTATAAAGTCAGTAAAATGTTCGAGTCTATTCTGTTTCGTAATTATTTCTGCCTTTAGTTTAAGCTCATGTACAGTAAATTAAACATTTTAATTGTTTGAAATTACATAACTGGAAAGTTAGTTATTTGGATTAGTTAGTTGAGAGAAATTCTTTCATTTTCTAAAACTTTTCGACAACTTAATTTTCACATTCCATTTTAAAGAGGTGTAATACATAAAAAAACATTTGCAAGCGTGGATGCATGAGTCCGCATCGCACGAGTCTAAATTGGCGTACGCATTGACATTTCATATATTAATTTATAATAAGTATTTCAAATCATTATCCAAAATTGTTTTTTAAATAAGTTTTAGTCGTTTCAGTAATTAACACAGTGTTTAATGTAATATGGACATAGTGTTATTGTTTTATTACAGAATGTACTATAGTCGTCTAACATTTGTTTTTATGTACAAAATTTGTATGTTTATTTGTTTGTTTTCATATAAAATGTTAAGATGTTGCACTGCATTTTGTTGCATAAGTGTTAAGATAAAATGTCACACGCATGCGACAAAATGCAGAGCAGAATCTTTACAATTTTATACTTTTATTTTATACTATTATTAATTTTGAATTAATTGAGACCAAATCAGTTCAATATTATTAAAACAAATTCTTATTGTTTTTAGTAAAAAAACGGCAAAACATTTGAAATTCTCATCCAATTTGCAAAAAATTATCAAGCCACAATGATTCCACCGAGCCATTATTTGATTATAAAAATCGTACTGTCTTTTGACCATATTCAATTCATTCACCCAAGTGTACATGTGTGTATAGAAAATGATTGAATTGCAACTCTAAAAGAACACATACATGCAAATTAAAAACATTTCACATTATGATTTCGTTGAAGGGATTCTGGTTCATATTTATTTAACTAAATTCATAATAGTACTGGTGCTTTCGTCAGAAAATTGGTTCCGCTAGCAGTAGTAAATTGTAAATTGATAGCGTAAATTGTTTTTGGTGAAATGCTGTGGAACTATATTCTTTTCCGGAAAATTGAAAATCAGCTATAGCTAGGATATAGCTAGGGTATTAAAAACGAGTTTCTGCTAGCGCTCTACATGTTTTTTGTACAAAACTCGAGTAAATCTCTTCCTCTCGGCAGTTTCCAATACAATGTAATGTGGACGTGATTTCATACACTTAAGAGTTAAGGCAATATTTACTTAAATACGTTCGAGTCTTTTCGTAACATCAACTCTGTTTGCCGCATCTATTCTAATACTTACGGGTCCCTTCATATGTTTTCTGTTATATTCGCTTTTATTTTAAAAACAAAATTAATTGTTATCTTCAAATAAACATTTCCCGCAACTTCCAGCTGTGGACGAATATTGTGTGGGAATTAAAAAAGAAACGAAATAATTAAAAGTTCATAAAAATATTGACGTAAGTTCAACTCAATCGTACGAATAGCAGCCTCTTTCGAGCGAGATGTAATAGCATTATCGTTTGCGAAACCAGTTGAGCATAGTCGTTCGTAGCTGTCCTATCCTGTCCTATCAAAAGCTTAAGATATGTCCAGGAATGCTATGACACAGTTCATTTTAAACTTTTTGGCCTTGTTGAGGCATGCATTGACTAGCCGAGCGTTTACGAGGCAACCTGGAATTCTGCTCACAAAACCAATTTGATTACAATTTATACTGACCTGAGGTCGCACTACGGCATCCAGGGCTTTCTCTATGACTCTCCTTAGCACCGAGTAAATAGTTAGTGGTCTCCTGTTATTGACAGAATTGGCCTCACCGTCTTTATCTATAAAAATTAATTTTCCGTTGCCCGTCAACACGACAACTCGAGTAAAACTCAACTGATTTTCCAAAACTTTTTTTCCCTGAAAGGTAACCGAAAAATATTTCATGGGATTGAATCTAGGCACTGTCGGCCCAAGGGCCACCGAGCTAGGGCCGTTTAAGTGATTTTTGGTGTTTTGTAAATAACTCGAGTAAAGCTTTTTTGATTTTCAAAATTTTTTTTTGTTTGAAAGGCCTGGGCATAGCCGACAATTTATGGAAGAAACTTTTTTGAATTTGAGTCCTTGAACTTAGCTAGGGCACTAAAATCGAGTCTCTGCTAGGGCTCTATGTGTTTTCTGTCCATAACTCGGGCAAATCTTTTCCGATTTTCATAAATTTTTTTTTTGTTTGAAAGACCTGAGCATAGCTGAAAGTTTATAGAAGAAACTTTTTTGAATTTGAGTCCTTGGATTTAGCTGGGGCACTAAAAACGAGTCTCTGCTAGGTCTCTATGTGTTTTTTGTACATAACTCGTGTAAATTTTCAAATTTTTTTTTTGTTTGAAAGATGTAGGCATGACCGACAAAGGAAAATGAGGGAAACATTTTTGGCTATGAAATTGTGTGTCAGAGGCCTCTACTTAGGGCCCTAGGTCGGTACTAAGGTCGACCCTAGCTCAAAAAGTGGCTTTTTCTGTTGTAGAGAAAATTGAGTAGAACATTTTTCTATATTTGGGGGTCAATTTTGTGCTTTCGGAAAGGTTTTTTTACATCGTTTTTTCAGACGGGTTTTTCAATACTCCCCTATCGGAAATTTCCAATACAACTTAATCTGGACGCAATTTCAATCTACAATCAGTAAAGTGAAAATGTTTACACAAACTAAAATCTTTCGGTTTTATGAGAATTACTGCGTTCGATGTAATTAATGAATTCTTTATTTGGAGAGAAATTCGAAGTTTTCCGCAAATGGAAACTTTCAGACGTTGTTCAGTTTAATTTTAACCGCAATTAATCGAAGAAGCGCAACCATTTGCACAAAACTTCGAATTTCGCGCCGAATAAAAATTTGTTTAGGTACTTCGAACGTAATTATCGCATAAAACCAAAAGATTTTAGTATTGTGTAAATATTTTCAGTTTACTGTTTACAGTTTAAATTAAAATTTTCAACAAAAGTTGGAAATTAAAGTTTTATAAGAAATGCAAACTCTTGAAAAAATCGAATTTTTTATTAAATTAAGTTTTTACGAAATTTGCAAAAACAAAAAAAGAAATCTACATTTTCAAACAAAATTCAATTTATTGAAGAAATTCTTAACGAATAAGTCGATTTGAAATTTATTCGCGGCATTTGCTGCATTTTTCTCCGCTGGGATAAAACAGACGTACTAGACCACGAAACGCTGTCAAAGCTGTTTAAGCTGTTTTAACAATATAATCAAGAAACAAACATTTTAGAAATGCAGGTGAGTGTACCCAGTCCTTTCAAACAAAAAAAAGTTTTTGAAAAACAGAAAAGTTTTACTCGAGTTATGTACAAAAGACCAAAAACCACTTAAACGGCCCTAGTTCATTGGCCCTTCGGCCGGCAGTGGCTAGATTCAATCCCGAAAAAATAAATTTTCATTTACCTTTTAGGGAAAAAAGTTTTTGAAAATCGGTTGAGTTTTACTCGAGTTATCGTGTTGACAGACGGACGGACGGACGGACATTTTTTTTATTGTTGATTCGTCATCTAAGGACCATGATCGATGCTCCCTCCTACTCCCGGGTCGAAATTCGACTGGTTACAAACGTCGTGGTAAACGTATAAGACCCCTTTTCGAAGAACTTCGTTCTTCAAACGGGTCTAAATTCAATGAACATGATAAATATGTCTTATTTTATTTGGATGTGGCAGCCGCCACACGTGGTGTATGGAAGTCGGCGCCACTGATTATTGTGCTGATCAACTTCCGAAAGGTTAACGTGCGGTTATGCGTAAGGCCGTTTTAAGAACTACTTCCTAGTTAATGTACACGCTCCACATAATGAATCGTCAGACATAGTCAAGGACGAATATTTTGAATTGCTCGCAAATATCTACGATGAACTACCGGCAGACGACATCAAAATCGTTTTTTGTAAAGAGAAAGTGTTCAGACCAACGATTGGAAAATACAGTCTGCATGATGAAACGAATGAAAACGGACAGCGCATGATTTATTTCGCGACTGAAAGAGACCTTATAGTGAAAAGTATCTTCCACCAACATAAAAGCAGACATCTAGCTACCTGGAAGCACCCCAATGACAACTTGTCACCTAATCAAATCGACCACCATCCAGCGTAACTGCTGAAGATGGGTGGTAAGGAATTGTGAAAAGTGATGTATGATTTAGTAAAACGTATATGGAAGACGGAAAACTTGCCTGACGAGTGGTTAGAGGGTGTCATTTTATCTCTACACAAGAAAAGCGATAAAACCGAATGCGAAAACTACCGTGGAATTGCCTTCCTGAACACGGCTTACAAAGTTTTTGCTGGAGTGCTATTCGAAAGACTAAATCCACGGGCTGAAAGTGTCATTGGGGACTATCAAAGCGGATTCAGACGAGATCGCTCAACAACTGACAACATAGTGGTCAACAGAAACATTTAGGCACTAACTCGGAATTATGTGCTGACGAACGCGTAAGTTTCAATCTTCCTACTCATCAGGAGGGTGAATTTTTGAAATATGTTAAAAACGTCATTTTCGTGTAACAAAATCAACGAACAATTTATTTTGTCAACTAGAACACTATTAGCCAAATTGAAAGGCTAGAAAATTAAGATTCCAAGAAAAAGATGAAGAAAATTGCGGTACTTTCGTGGTAGTTTGTTAGCACGTAGCTGTAAGCATCCTTAGGGCCTAAATGTTTGTGTTAGGTGGTCGTCATACAAAGATGATTATTTTGACATGCTTGCAATGTATATATATAACATATATTTATGTATATTTATGTTATATTTATTATGTGGTTATTATTGATCCCACGTTGCCACACAATTGTGATATTTTGTGATTTTTATTTTTAGATATTTGTGATATTATTGACGACCTATCTATTTTTGGAAATACCCTTGTTCATTTTTCATTTTGTAATTTTTACTTTATGTTTTTTTGTTTTTATCCTAGCCCTAGAGAAACCTAATGTATTCTATGATCTAATTGTTAAATGAGTAGTCCGCTTGTCTTAAGCTGACTTAAAATGAAATAAAATGAATGAATGAATGAATGAACTGATGTGTAGATAAAAATGTGATTTGTATAAAGAAACTGCCGCTCACTGATGAGAAAAATACAATTTCGTGCATATATATTCGTCCAGATTGTAACCGGATTTTTTGAATTTATCCGGATTTTGACTACTCCGGATTTTTCGTCTAGATTTGACGCCTCCGGTTTTGTAGCGAAACCTCTAAGAACAATTTCCTCTTAAGGAAAAACTATTCTCAATATAATTTAACCGTTTTGCTATCATTAGATAGAACGGTAAATCGATATGTGTGCAACTGTTTAAATCGAACTAAACCCTCACATTACATAGTTACAATATGATGGCATCTGCCGCTATAAGATCGTATAAGCTTTGATGAACGTAATAAGCTCTTGAGTTAACTTTGGAGACAATACACTCAGGGTTAGAGTAAGAAATGTTTCATATATAAGAGCGCATATCAACTCAGCTGACCATTATCTGTGCTAATGTCTGGGTACTTTATAATATTAGCGCGATACGGAGTGTAAATATACAGCAAAAAGATAATATATGAGTGGCAAAATGGACCCGCAAGCGATCTACGTGCAACGAAGATGTTGCAGATTAACTTGCGTACCTAACAATGCTTTGAGCGAAGAATTAGGCACGTCCAGTTAGAAAGAGTCCCCATCGGAGACTCTCCTTAAAAACGGATGGTTAGTGCAAACATCCGAGACCTAAGTGAGGCTCGAGATATTATCATTTCTCTACTGTATTTTCGCCAACCTTGTTGCCTAGGGTACCAGGACTAGGGGTGCAGTCACCCAAATTCAAGACGTGAACTGCTTTGACTCAGTTCACTACCTACCACAATCACCACGTTGCAGCGCCACTAGGCACCTCAACCAAACGCTCGGGCCGTGTGCGGCCATATCGCAGGACACACTACACCCGTGGGCCCCGAGCGGCAAAATCCTAGTTCACCGACCAACTCTAATTTCTTTTATCATGGGCGCGCGGTAGCATTGCGCCCGTGACGCAAGTCCCCATACGATTAAAAAAATCAGAAATTTTTTTTCGTAGACTGCGGAACCATATATACAGCTAAATTTTGACTTTTTTCCCTTGCGTCGTTCCCCCCTGAGACCTAGTTTATCGGATTCTACGTAAAATTTTGATTGAAATCGACCTTTCATTCATTAAAATCGGTCCAGTGGATCCGAAGATATGACCATTAGAAAATCGTCATTTTCCATACAAAATGTGCTGCTTCATAGGAACCAAAGAAAATGTATACATCCTACGTTAGTTAGTTAGTTAGTTAGTGGGTTAGTGGGTTAGTTAGTTAGTTAGTTAGTTAGTTGTGGCATTTCCATTTGTATGAAAAATGACTTTTTTGGCGATTTCTCGAAAACTGACGTTCAGATCTTCTTTAAATTTTGCAGGGGCCTTCGGATGGGCATTCCACGCCATCTAAGATTTTAAAAAAGTGGGGTCACCGGCTTCGTTTGGGCGCTAGGGCTCCTGGAAGCTCCCATACAAATCCCATATAAAATAATGTGTGTGTGTGTGAGTGTCACAGTTGGGTGAGTGAGGTATTCAACTTCCATTAGAGTTTTTGATATTTTTCGGTTATTCTCGATACGAGTGAGGTCATCCAATGGAGCTTCCTAGGTTTAAGGGATTCTTAAGGATTTTTGTGGATTTCTCTAGCACTTTTCAACTTCCATCAGGTTTTTTGATATTTTTCGGTTATTCTCGACATGAGTGAGGTCATGCAATGGAGCTTCCTAGGTTTAAGGGATTTTCAAGGATTTTTGTGGATTTCTCTAGCACTTTTCAACTTCCATCAGGTTTTTTGATATTTTTCGGTTATTCTCGAAATGAGTGAGGTCATGCAATGGAGCTTCCTAGGTTTAAGGGATTCTTAAGGATTTTGTGGATTTCTCTAGCACTTTTCAACTTCCATCAGGTTTTTTGATATTTTTCGGTTATTCTCGACATGAGTGAGGTCATGCAATAGAGCTTCCTAGGTTTAAGGGATTCTTAAGGATTTTTGTGGATTTCTCTAGCACTTTTCAACTTTCATCAGGTTTTTTGATATTTTTCGGTTATTCTCGACATGAGTGAGGTCATGCAATAGAGCTTCCTAGGTTTAAGGGATTCTTAAGGATTTTTGTGGATTTCTCTAGCACTTTTCAACTTCCATCAGGTTTTTTGCTATTTTTCGGTTATTCTCGACATGAGTGAGGTCATGCAATGGAGCTTCCTAGGTTTAAGGGATTCTCAAGGATTTTTGTGGATTTCTCTAGCACTTTTCAACTTCCATCAGGTTTTTTGATATTTTTCGGTTATTCTCGACATGAGTGAGGTCATGCAATGGAGCTTCCTAGGTTTAAGGGATTCTCAAGGATTTTTGTGGATTTCTCTAGCACTTTTCAACTTCCATCCGGTTTTTTGATATTTTTCGGTTATTCTCGACATGAGTGAGGTCATGCAATGGAGTTTCCTAGGTTTAAGGGATTCTCAAGGATTTTTGTGGATTTCTCTAGCACTTTTCAACTTCCATCAGGTTTTTTGATATTTTTCGGTTATTCTCGACATAAGTGAGGTCATGCAATAGAGCTTCCTAGGTTTAAGGGATTCTTAAGGATTTTTGTGGATTTCTCTAGCACTTTTCAACTTCCATCAGGCTTTTTTGATATTTTTGATCGGTTTCAATTTCTTCCAAAAGTACTGATATCACAACAAAAACCCTTTTAAAAAGGAAATGTGACGCAAGTCGTTGTCCCTTCTTCCAAAACAACTGATATCAATTTGGGTGACGCTGAACGCTTCGAAACGCAAAAAAACTTTCAAAATATTTTCACATTTGATTAAAAAAAATGCGTCACAAATGCCGGACCCCCCAGCGTTATAATTTTTCTACGCTTTCAGCTTTCATACGCAAAAATTTGATTTCCTGTACAAAAATACGCCATACATCCCATAAAGTCAAATTTTTGCAGTGTGAAGCCTTGTTCACGCTGCATGTGTAATTTACACATGCTACACAATAACATGCGAATTGTACGAAATGTGAATTAAAAACCATTGCGAAAACAAAGCAAACATTTCCTTTGAACTTCACTTGAAAGCTGAAAGAACAGAAAAACTATAACGCTGGGGGTCCGGCATTTGTGACGCATTTTTTTAATCAAATGTGAAAATATTTTGAAAGTTGTTTTGCGTTTCGAAGCGTTCAGCGTCACCCAAATTGATATCAGTTGTTTTGGAAGAAAGGACAACGACTTGCGTCACATTTCCCTTTTAAAAGGGTTTTTGTTGTGATTTGAATTTTCTTGAAAATGTGAGTTTTCTTTAAAATGTAAATGTAAAATGTAAATGTAAATGTAAAGCCGACGTTGTGTTTCATAAATTAAAACATAGGGTAGATGTCCTTGTTACGAGCCGTACATAGCCATTTTACTTTATGAAATTGCATACAATTTATATCAAAAGTATAGCCACCGGTTAAGATCAAATCAATCTGCACCGGGTCAAGAAGATTTTACTACTAGTTACAAGTCCCTAAACCTAAGAATTTTAAAGGGCTCCTAACAATCAACAGTTTGAATTTAAAAGGGTCGCTAGGGATGGGACTTTTCGAAAAATATCAGTATCGATAATCAAAAAATATATCGATAAGTATTTATCGATAATTATCAAAAATATCGAAATATCGATAATTATTGAAATATCGATAATTATCGAAATATCGATAATTATCAAAATGTGGATAATTATCAAAATATCGATAATTATCAAAACACTAGTTAGGACTCGAAAGTTGTAGAATAAAGAGTGGATAGCTCGGTTTGCAAAAACTGCAGCAGTAGAGCAAAGTGCAGCCCTGAGTGAATGTGCAATGAATTTTATTTGAAAATTCAAAATGTCGAAATGGATTTTTCTGACAGTTTCCCAACCAAACCGTAGAGCGCATACGGTTTCAACAAATCATCGCGGTTTGTCGTTCCTAACTATGACCACCAATCCGCTGGATTCTCTTCATACATCTCGGGATATATAAAGAAGAAGATCCTAGTGAATTGTTGAAACCAGCGGGTCGAAACGGCGCGGCGTCTCTAGGTACTTTAGGGAAATCGAGACGAGACATGACCTATAACTTCCCGTGTTTTGCATTACCTCCTAGTTTTGTAGACGATTGTGACGGACGAAAGAAAGGACCCCTTGTTTTTTCATTTAATTTTTATTAGGTTGGATAATTATCGATATTTTGATAATTATCGATATTTCGATAATGATATGAAATGATAATGATAAAATAAAATATCGATAATTGATAATTATCGATATTTGATAACCATATCAATTATCTGCCATCCCTAGGGTTCGCTATACACAGCCGGTATGGTGTGGTAGCTGTATTTTTTTGGGTTACAACGTTCGAACGGCTTTTTCACTATTGTCTTTTCACGATGTATCTTTATAAGAACTTTATCAACAATTTAATTAAATATTCTCGATATTCTTTGCACCGTATCGCGATTCGTACGGGGCCGCGTAACATGTTTTTGTTTTGATTATGGCAAAATTATTTTTCAAATTCTTTTAAATAACTAGAGTTCGAACAAATTTTTTTATTATTGGATTAGTGGTATAGTCGGTATAGTCAATTCGATTGGTTGGAATGCTCAAAACGTCCACATAATCTAAAAAGTAGCCAAAGCAAAAGTTTTCAATGAAGTAAATCTTTTGGACGTCAACGTTAAGTTCTTTCAGATTACACACATCATCGAAATATTTCTTTTCGCACTTATTAGACACTGATTCACCGAAATTTAATTAATAAATAAATTATTATAGCTTCTTCTTCCAACTGTAGTAGTTATTACTATTTGAAAGAAGAAAAAATTTAAAAACATGTTTAGCTTGCCATAATCAAAACAACTAAAGTCATGTCATGTAAATATTATTGACATTTGTTTTGTAGATACACACATACATACAGTTTGTTGCGAAGGGCTAATCAGTACGAACTATATTCGACTTTTTATATGAGATTTAATCGCCGTGACTACCCCTCGTTTTAATATCTAAAATATATAAAAGCGAAACCAGCTGGTAGCTGATGAAACATGAAAGATGGTAATTTATGTTGACCCCAATTGTATACTGTGATGAAACTACTAAAGTTTAGGTCGCAAACGTTGGTATGCGCATGATTTCCCCACTGTCTCTGTCCCATAGCCAAAATGACAGTACTCGTAATCTGTTACGGCTCGAAAAACAGGGACAAACTTGTACTCTTTTTGCGACAGTGGAGGTGGGGGAGGGGGGTCTGAAAAAATGCCAATTTATCGTTATGTGATTTAGACGGGCCCCTATATATAAATTTCTATTTCCACAAATCCAACGTACGGAGCAAAAAGAATTTTTTGCTAAAGGACTTTTCTCCCAACAACGATTTTGGGTTTGTTGGAGGAAAATATTTATTCAGTAGTAATGTTGCAAATGTATATCGTTTTGAATATGCACCGCAAATGCGAATTCTTGAAGGGCATTTGGCTACGAAAAGTAGTGTGTTAATTCAAAAAGTTATGTCCATAGTTTCAGAATCCCAGGGGTGGTGGGGGGGGGGGGGGGCTCAGAGGTGCAACTAATGAACATTAGGGTGTAGCGTTTTTGAAAAATTATTTTATTTTGAAAGGCCTGCCCCCAGACACGATCCGGTGGGTCAAATAAGAACTTTTTAGCACTATGACACATTTTTAAAACTCGATCTTCTGTTGCCGCAGGAGCAATTTTTGAGTAGCCTTGGTTTTCGACCCATTTCATCCAAACGGTTAGACTTAAAAAGTCGGGTGAACAATATTCTAGAGACCTCAGTCATTATTTTAAAAATTCATTTGGTATTGAAATTGTGTCTGCAGTGGTCATGGCAATACGACAAAGTCCGCCGAAGGTGATTTTCAGTATTTCTTTCTCATTTCAAAATTTAATGAATGGATAGAAAATATTCTTTATTGTCTTAGAAAACTTAGTTTATCTTAGAAATTAAAAAAAGAAACCAGAAAGAAAGAAAGAAAGAAATTTTATTGGGCTGAATATAGCAAGAAAAATTCAAGCTATCCAATAGATTAACGAACACATTTCATATCATGAAAAATGATGTTGATAAAACATCTTATGCTGAAATTGTGTTGTGTAGAGACTGTCTTGAGTCTTTGTATTGCAGTGCAACATATTTTATACAGGGCCTTTCATAAGAAACTGGACGCCTTATATGATTCTCTCAGTCATTCAATGTGAGTGTGAAAATGACAAACATAGTAGCTTGTCCAGTTTCATTTTCATAAGAAACTGGACGCCTTATATGATTCTCTCAGTCATTCAATGTGAGTGTGAAAATGACAAACATAGTAGCTTGTCCAGTTTCATATGAATAGGTCCAAGAAACTGGACGCCTTATATGATTCTCTCAGTCATTCAATGTGAGTGTGAAAATGACAAACATAGTAGCTTGTCCAGTTTCATTTTCATAAGAAACTGGACGCCTTATATGATTCTCTCAGTCATTCAATGTGAGTGTGAAAATGACAAACATAGTAGCTTGTCCAGTTTCATATGAATAGGTCCTGTATAAGATCATATTCGAAAGTTCACATGACTCGTTAAAAATGGCATAAATAACTTTTTTTGTAATCTATAATGTCTGGGAACAACAATTGCGTTGTAAATCCAAAGCAGAATTTTTGGCCTTAGCCCCCACGTGAAAAATTTAGCTTAGGGTCAAGAAGGACGCCCAAGTGTTTCACTGAGTCTTACAGGAGAATTTCTTCTCCAAAGAACTTCGGTGGTTGGAAGCCACCATTGTTATTCTTCCTTGAGAATAGAATCGGTTTAGTTTTAGAGGGGTTAGCTGTCTGTTCTTGTGACAGACACCATCTTTCAGCTAGGTTAAGTGCGGATTGCATTAGGCCACATAAGGTTGAGATGCACAACCCCAGTATTAAAATCACTAGATCATCGGCGTATGCTTGGGAGTAATACCCAGAGTTATTCAACATTGTAAGTAAGCTGTCTTTGATTGAACAGTAGATTAATGGTGGAAGAATTCCTTTAGTCACAAATACGCTAAATTTACTGTCTCCGTATGCACTACGACTCTCGAACGGAGCACGCTTTAGCGATGGACCTGAATATTATGTTGTTGAAGGCTCCATCTATGTCGATGAAGCACGCGAGGGCTTTTTCATCGATCTGCAGTGATTTTTCTATTTTGGACGTCAGGCAGTGAAGACTCTGCTGACTTTTTTGGCAGATATGCGAATTGTAAGGGATGAAGACCTGTAATGTCAAGAACTTCATCTCTAACGTAGCGGTCTATCAGTTTCTCAAGAGTCTTCAATAGAAAAGAAGTAAGGCTAATCCGCCTAAATGAATCAGCTAGCTGGTATGTATGTTTGCCAATCTTCGGTATGAAGACTACTCGAACCCCGTACCAGCTATTTGGAGTATGTTGCAAGTGGATACTAGCTGCGAAGAGCTCTTTCAATAGATTGGTGATAGTCGTTTTATTGTGCTGTAAGATATGCATGTAATGAGGACTTTCCGCTGTCCCTTAACACACATGGTAATGAATAATTTCCAGGGGGCGCACGTAACTGCCATAACTGGAATGCGATGCAAAAATTTAAAATTGTATTGCCAAAATGTTCACACGGTTCACACAAGGACATGCGAAAAAACGCCATGAGCCGATTGAGAGATGGTGCTCCTGTGTCTGAAATCTGGTAAGCCCGTCAAATCTACACCAACTTCACTTCAAGTTGAGCAAAGCGCGCAGACGCCATCAAACAATATTGATTTTGCACTTTTTGTAAGAATAGTTCGTACGGAAAATGTCGCAACAACGGAGCACTTCACTTGACGATCTTAGAGCCCTTTTTAAGACTCTAGAAGAAGAAAATGAAGCTGTTGAGAAATTAAAAATTCAATATGGTAAAAATATTTAACGTTATTTGTTCATTTTTGAAAAACTAGTCGTAAAATAAATGCGTGTCACATTTTTCGACTTCTTGATCCTTCAAAATAAAAGCTACTTTCTACTGTTCACATAGATTTGATTATAAAAAGTGGCGAGATGTACGAAATGTGTGCAAATATAGAGGAGAGTTACACTGAATATTTAACAAAAAACCTTGAAGACCTTAAAGCATGCAATGAAAGTGATGAACAACAACTTATTAAGTAAAAGTTCTATTGTTCAAAAAGTTTATCAATCTAGATTAAGTTGAATTCATTAACAGTTTACAAACTCTTCGATGCATCAGCGAGAATTCGAACATATCTCAGATTATAGACTTCTCTGAAGGGTTAGTCAGTGACTATATAGAAAAGAGCAACGCGGAAATGAGTCATATGGAAAATGAAAGAAAGGCTGCAGTAGAAAAGTTCTTTAAGTCGGTTCCTTTGGGTAATTTACAAACTGAGCGAGCGTTAGAATTTTGTTTAAGAAAACTTCATTTCAGTGTGTGAATACGAAAAGGCGAAGGCTAACTATGAGCAACTATTGCTACAGAAGGAGAGTCTTTCACGTGAGAGAGAAGTACTTAAGGAGCAAGTGAGACGAAAGCAGTTAGTCGATAACTTGCTCCTCATCCGGAACATCGTGGATATGGCAACGATTGTTCTAAAACAGAACGCTGCGAAAGTCAAAGAAAGAGAGGTAAGAAACTTTTGAAACTCAACTAGTTACTATAACCGTCCAACACCATGCAAAGTTTGTATAGCGAGTGCGCAGCGCGTTTCTGAACTATTTTGAAGACTAATAATGTGACTGAAAATGTGTTGAGAAAATTTTTCGCTTTTTCGCATAAAATTCTAAAATTTCGTACTAGGAAAACTTACTTCACCGAATTAAAAGTCCTCGTCGTGAAAGTTCACCTCATTAACTCACATTTTCTAAAGCGACTAACAGAGAATACATAATTTCCTGTACATGACTTTCACTGGTCGCGCTAATTTCACCAAGTCTAATTTTTATTTTAGATCGCCAAATCATCAGAAGCTACATTAGCAGCTGCCTCGACTTCAACGTGTGAAAATACGATTGACGGACACGGACCTCGATATTTCAATAAGTCGTTATGGAAAGAGACTCTAACGCATAAACCGACGAAGCCTATTGGAATCATGCACGATGAAGAAAATTCAGACCATGCCGGGCCAGGTACATCTACCCCAACAAATGGCACAGAAGTTGCGTCACAAAATAAAAAATGGACGCTGCAGCGACCTTACATTAGAAGTAATGTAAAAGCCAAAGAAGATGAAGAGTTAAGCTGCGATTCACATGTCCGTGACTCCATGAAAAGCGAACCATCCGCGGAGTTACTAAAAATGCGAAAGCCAAAAGAACCGCAACGAAATAATGTAAAAACCAATAATAAAGATGGGTCTAGTGAAGCTTCGTCTAGTGCTGATTCTGTAAAAATTTCCACTGCTGTTTCTCTAAAAAATGTTTCTGCAACTTCACCACAAAAAATGCAAAAGCCGAAGGGAAAGGTGACCTTTGAGTTGTATGCTTCCAGTTCTTCTGGCGATTTGGGCGAAAATGAAGCTTCATGCGATTTCAATGTAAGTGTAATTCTATGTAGTTGTACCAAAGATTGCCTTAGTTTTTGCAGCAACTGTTGATGCCACATTTTTCTAATTCTACTTCCTACTAGATTCAAGAAACGAATGAAAAGGAGCCAGAAAATGAAATTGACATGATGAATGACGCCGACAATGAAAATTGTATGGATATTGGAAGCTTTGAAGACGGAATAGCAGATTCGGAAGCAGAAGAAAAGCGAGAAGACGACGACAATAATGATGATCCTGTAGAATTCAACTTTGATCTGGATGAAATGACGTTCACAGAAGATCATCAATTTGAATCAAGTAACGACAATCCTAAGGTAATCCAATTTTGACGTAGTTTTTGTTAGAAGGCGGAATTATTACCGGCACTTCGTCCCCGTGTCTGTCCGACTGTCTATACGACGGGCAACGACATGATGCTTAGATATAATAGTAAGGATGATGAACAATTCTGTCAATATTTTTTGGGATTTCAGTTCTTTTCAAAGTTCCTGTATATGTAGTCTACGAAAAAATTTCTTGTGAATTTTTTTGGCGTGTAAGAATTGCGTCGTAGTAAGGGACTACCGAGGGGCCATGATGAGTTTTGAAATTTTTCGCAAAAAATCCCAAAATGAGCAGCTTACAACGAACATTTGTTAGTTGTAAACGACACGGCTATCAAGCCCATTACAGATCAATTTATTCTTAACTGTTATTTCAATACTACATTTTCAGATGCAGGACAATGATTTCGCTGATTTTGATTTTGACAATTTAGGAGGTGAGTTTAACCTGGACTTTTGACTTTTCTTGAATCTACCACAACAGTCAAGAATTTATTTTTTGCTTTATTTTTTTCTATAATTTGATATTCAAACACTAAGAATGAACCAAATTTCCTTTTGGAAAAGAAACTTATTTTGATTTTATTGATATTTGATCGCTAAGAGTTTACATTTTTCTTTTTTTATATTTTGATATTTGAACGCTAAGAGTCTACATTTTTCTTTTCTATGTTTGTACATTTCTACGCTAAGAGTACGAACCAAATTTGTTTTTGGAAAATAAATTTATTTTGATGTTACAAGAGGAGTTCACATTTTTTCTTGCACCCATTTGAGGCCGTTCATGAGGCACCGTTCATACCGTTGCTAAAATAAATTATTATTCGTGAATAGGACATAGCTCAATTAGTATACAGCAAATTCTGTTTGAGGGGTACCCCGAGTACTATAAACCAAATCTCTGACTGAGTGGATTTTATAGCAAGCGTGACGTCAATTACGTAATACCAAAACTGGAAATTGTAGTCCCCTGGACGGGAAGCCCTATCCCGTAAAAAGAGTTAATGTAAATAAAACTGAAACATGGAACACGTGGATCCACCTGGGTGTACCTTGATGCACTACGGTGCACAAACTTTCAAAAAACCTCGTTTTTGAACCTGAAAAAAATTAGACAAATCCTGTCTCGTCGCACACGATGAACCTATGATTCATCATTCCCCAGGCATTCATTTCAAGTGTTCATCGCATTTTTGGCCGTTCATTTTACCCCTTCAACTTTTAATTTCATTTCATTCTACCCTTCAATCCGTTCATTGTAAATTCTTTTCCGTACTCTCTCCTGTCATTCTTACGCCTCTTAATGACCAAAAATCTCGATACGACTTTTTATCAATTTGCTAGTACGCACGAAATTCTTTATGACGATTATATCGGACAGCCGAAGCCGGTACTTTTTGACTATGTTTTGGATGGTGAAACAATTCAACGAACAGACAGCACATTCGATCTAGGAATTTCGATGAACACAAACATGAACTTTAATTCCCACTATGAATACGTAAGTAACAAATCCAAATCTGTTTTGAACTTCGAAAGCGCCAACGACGATCTCTTGACGACGATGCTATTAAAATAGTTTACAAAGCCCTGGTGCGATCGAATCTGGAATACAATAATAATAACAATAATAATAATAATAATAATAATTTATTGCATATAGAAGGCTGAGTGCCTTATTACATTATATACAAAGATATAGAAAATTAGATTCAACTATAAAAATGATACTTAAAACTAAAATCTTTTTCAATTTTGGAAGTTCCTTAAGATATTAAGATATAATCATAATAATTAATAATGTTTAATTTAGTAATAAACACAAGAACGTAACGATTTCACTCTTTATTACCCAACTCAATGCAACTTACCAATCAAAGTGTTATAGGAGCACTTACACAATCCCCCGTTGTATATGGTCGATATACATGTTTCGAAATTCATTCATGGACCGAGCATTTTTGATTTTATTAGGAAGAGAGTTATATCTCATGATTCCATGAAATAATAATGAGTTGCGTGTCTTAGCCGATGTCGCTCTGGGTACAATAAAGTTCCTAGTTCTGTGCGAAGTACCCTGAATTAATTTCTGAGATATGTAGGATGGGGTTTTTGTCATCACAATTTTGTGTAGTAGAAAAAGAGCTCTCATCTCCATGAAATCAACAATATCACACCCTAAAATCTTGTCACTATATTCACTTAAGGAATCTCTTCGCCTCAGTCCGAAAACAAATCTAGTACAGGAGTTAAATAACTTGCGCAGAAGCTGCTTACAACGTTCATCCAACCCGAATGCAAACACTTCACAGTAATACAAAAAGTGCGGAACTAGCAGAGATTTAACTAAACTCATCCTCATTCCTCGCGAGAGCATCCCCGCATTAGAGTATAGAGATCTGAGCCCGGAGTAAACTCTCGATGCAATACGATTACACTGGCTGTCCACGACATGTCACTCATTAGCTTTATGCCTAGATTAGTAACCGTGTCACTTGTAGTCAGTAATTCAAGCATACGCTGCCTATATCTGGTCACCACACTATAAGACGCATCGGAGTACGATCAAAAATACACAGAAACAATTTTTTATGTTTTTAAATAATGACTACCTCAACCGATCTGACAATGACTATGTACTTAGTCCATACGTTGAAAGGTGTGCCAAGTTCGATTTACAAACACTAATTCGACGAAGAGTGAATGCATCCATCATCTTCATTCATGTTCATTGGGAAAACTAATTCACCGACACTTCGTTCACGTATCACCTTCAATTCGCCACCACTAAGACGGCATGGAATGATCCACATCGAATCGTGTAGGACGAATCGGTCTATATATTCGCCATTCAACAACGCCTGCCCCACGTTGCCTAGTAACCAGTTTTGCAAAGCCTTGCATGAAATTCCTGACTCTGATTTGAATCAGTTCCTAATGCTGTGATATTTTCTAGTCTGCTCTATGATATTGTATTCTTAATTTATAGTATATTACTCATAAACAGTGTTCCTCTGTACTATGTTTTAACGTGTACACACAAGGTAAGTTGAAATATACAGAACATCTTATTTCATATAAATCAATTCAAGTTTCAAATTTTGTTATGTTCACTCTACGAACGAATCAAAGTTGCCGCGTGCCAATTCGTCGTTGGCTCTGGCATTTGTGACGCAATTTCAAACATTTGAATTTTTTAAAAAGTTTTTTTGCATCGTCGTTTCTTGCGTATTTTCAGCGTAAGCGTCACCTCCACTGATATCATTAATTTTGGAAGTGGACATTAGGGACTGCGTCACACTTTACCTTCTAAGAGGTTTTTGTTGTGATATCAGTAGTTTTGGAAGTTTTTCAAAAAAAAAAAATTTTCGGCTACCTTCGGAACACTTCATGTCACCTTCGGCTACCTTCGGAACACTTCGTGTCACCAATTCTTCCCACTGATTCATATAACTTTCCTGAAGAAACCAACTGTCTAGGTATTCTTATACAGAATTTAGCAAAAAATCCAAGATGGCGTCACTTTGACAGTTGGCAGCCATTTTCCAATGATACCAAAAAATTCTCCTGATGAAACTCTATAACTTAACTTTCTAGAAGAAACCATCTCTCTATGAAGTGCCATTCCGGAGCTGAAATTCGAAAACTCCGAGCATTATCTAAAAAACCCTCAAAATTGACAACTTTTCCACATGCCACGGCTTTTCCAGAATTTTCCGTTCCATTTGGGGGCGAGTCTGACGTTCCCTGAAAATTTCAGAAAGATCGGCTGTCTAGTTCTCGAGATCGAAAATTATAATTAGATAGAACATAGATGGATAGATAGATAGATAGATAGAAACCGACAGATCAGAAAAAAAGTTTCCATAATGATGAGAACAATAGAAAAATTATTTCTCCATACAAAAGTGTCATTTTCAAACCTCGATATATCAGCCAATTTTCAACCGATTTTGACGAGTGAGGGCTTGTTTGAAAGCTGCTGCGACGTAGTTTTGTATTAATTTGGAGGGGGAGTGCGACCATTATGACACACATTCAGGGATGGTCTCCTATGATAACCCCACACCCTCGGAAGTGACCTGATTTTTCGTTGGAAAGTAAAGTTGGTGAAAGAATCTTTTGATATTTCGTCGAACATCCAACCTATTAATCTTCGTTTGTTCTTATTCAATTTTGATCCTTCAATTCATATCGGGCAACCATCTAAAAACATTTATTTTTCTTCTACACATAATATATAGAGGTTTCTTGATCATGACCTGCACACAACAGCTTTCACTGTGTTTTATGGTTATTTATATGTTTCTTAATAGCCCATTAAACCTTTGTACACACGTGAGCAATAAATTTCTACACCCTTGAATTTTGCTCCTCGATAATGGAAAAGGAAAACGATTTTCAACTTTGCTTGACTATAAAATGTTGTATTTAAAAGGATATTTCGATATTTGTATATGCGAATGGATGTGTACACTGTGTACACTAATAAACATGTCTGACTGCACAACACATTTACATGTTAGTTACTGGAGATAATAAATTGATGTGAAACTACGTGGAAAATTTTAATTACCCAACTAATAGTTGTTTGATTGCTCTCTTCGACTAAACAATGTGTGTTTCGTCATGCTTTGATGCGAATTTAATTTATTGTAAATATATAAACACATGGCAAGGAAAAAGGAGGATGATTGGAAGAGAGAAAAAAAGCTATGAGTCATTCTGTTGTGTATTTTCAATCAATCAAGATCAAGCCGTAAGTCGACAGAACAGAGTTGTTTGTAATGTCATTCATACAACAAGTCTAATAGTATATATATGGCTTTAATATGCACCACATAAATCTTCCATTCGTTTCCATTTGATGTTTTGAGTTCTTATTTCTCTAAACACATAAACATGCATGGAGCTTCAGATAAGTAAACTCTTTGATGATTGAGAACTATGTTGACAACATAAGGTGTGAAGTCGAATAACCATCACGATGTCTGTATAAATACAAGTAAAGTACTTACGGCACATAAGACAAATTCCATTTCGGTTTGTGCAACGTAGACGATATTGCCAACGGTAATATAACTCATATCTTGAAATAACGTATCTCAGCTGTTGGATATTATAAATTCATTCATCAACCGTTTTAATGTTGCACAGACATAGATGTTCGTCAGAAGATGTGAAATTGAAAGGATGAAACGATGACGAGAGCTCACAATTCGAATGCATATCACATGTTACTAACAAAATATGGATTTTCAAATATTTATTTTGAATACGGATTTGAGTTAAATTATTTGTTATTATGACTGAACTATAGCCATGCAGAGTGAAGTAGCTTCCCAGCAAGCACAAATTATGTTTTGGAAGCGAAAGTGAAAATGAAACAATATTGGCCTCAATCTTAGCGATTGTTTCTATCGAGACAGAGTCTTTGCTTTGAAATTTTATCGAAAAATCAATAATTATTGATAAAGTTATAGAAAAACACCGGAGGATCAAAATTCGACTATTTTTGTCATTCAGTTGAATGTCAAAAAAATTGTCTTTTTCGGACTTTTTTTTACGGCAACAAATTGTTGATGATTTTCACAAAATCGTCTTCGGTGTCCAAATCATCTATTTCTGACATTTATCACTCGTAACAAAATATACTAGTTTCGTCCCTGGTCAATTTCTTGAGCCTTTTGTAAATCTCATTTATGGAAAACCTACGGTTGAGTAGGCCGATTTATGCTCGTTCTGTGGAGTCTGCAGCCCGAACCCATGATCGTGTTTCGTAAATTTGTTGAGATGCATTTCTTTCATTTAAAGCCGGAGCAAGGCGGACTATGATATTCATCTCGCGTCCTGGGCATATTTAAATGATTCACTTCGACTCAATGTAGTTTTGCCGCTTGTTACCGTCACCTACATCTTCATACACAGTTCCGTATCTCACACGGACCATGTGGACCAGAGCCTTTTATAAGGATTTCGAACTGGGGGGGATTTTCGGCATGGGGGCCCAATTTTTTCATTAAAGGCATAAGAGGGCCCAGTTTTTCGTGCTTATTGGACCCGTACGAAGTACAAAGGTCTTATACGTTTACTACAAACAATTTTATTGTAACATGGGGTAGATCGAGGTGGGAGGTGGGGGGATGCATCTATTATCGTCTAGAGATGACGAATCAGCAATAAAAAAAATGTCCGTCTGTCCGTCTGTCTGTCCGTCTCCACTTTTTTTTTCCGAACGGCTCAACCGATCAGCCTAAACTGAAAGGTACATGTCTCCCATGATTCAAGTTCGAAGATGAGCAAAATCGATCAAGTGGTTCCGGAGATATGGTCGAGGAAGCGACCAAAAACATGGTTTTTCGAGGGTCGGTGAAGCTTTTTCACAAATATCTCAGCAAGTATAGCACGGAAATTCCTCATTTTGGTGTCAAATGAAAGCATTTGATGTCACGAAACTGGGAACATTTTTTGTGGGAATCAGGTCAGGGGTATGGGCACTGGGGCCAATGGAATGGACGAAATTGAGATTCTTGGCCATATACGAAAACAGTTTTTCGTCTATATTTCCTTAACTATGCAATATGGAGATTTAATGTCAAAGGCAAAGCTGTAGAGAATTAAATTTAAGCGAACACGGGTCTCAGGGTTTTGGGGAAATATGACCCAATCCTGGTATATGGCCACTTCCATAATTGGGCAGGATGACCCGAATCTCCAGAACTATGAGAGGTGAAAAGTTGGTTTCAAAGGCGAAGTTGTAG
>CM055404.1:583774-595134 GCA_029228625.1 Pseudolycoriella hygida | reverse complement strand
TAGAGCCAAAATAAGCTACAAAAAAACACTAAACAAATGTGGACTCTATCCAACATTTTATGAAACTACCCGTTTCCATAAATTTCCTGCCAAAACCCTCCGAATATGAGAACCGAAATTAGGAACAACTCAAAGCTCCTGCATTATGCGAACAACGGATAGCCTCTGCCTTCTGGCCCACAGCTCCCAAATCCTCAGCGTTTCGACAGAAGCGAAAGAGCAACTTTAGGTTTCTGCAGTCTACAAATAGTTTGCGTGCCCAAAATATATAAAATTTCTAGGTTATGAAATATAACTCCCTTGACAATAATAGCCCTTTGGCCAAAATATTTTTAATACTTAAGGACGAAAAACACTACACAAAAACTATACAAAACAAAAGAAAATCAAATCAAAGCAAAAGACCTTGTATTCTTTTTAAATTCAAACTGCGCGCCAAAAGTGAACAAAAAACTTTTGTCTTATAACCAACTGTCCTTCACTATTGAATCTTAAAGTATTGATCCAAACAAAGACCATAAAACTCGCGCCAAATACACAAAAAATATACAAAGCCTACAATGTTCACAATAGACAAAAACGTGGACATTTCTTTTTCAGCACAAAACATTTTTACCATTGAAAATTAAAACGATTAAAAGCATGTAAAAAAAACAACATTCTCCAAACCACCCGAGCGGTATTGGAAAACGAATTCATATCCCGGTTGAGCCCCCAATGTAACGATAATCTGACTTCTCTTACCACAAACAGTTGAAACTATCATTATTTCCTTCTAATTATACAATAGATTTATTTGTTTTATACAATCAAGTTAAAACCTTAACTAACTTGCGCGCACCCCTTAATCTATTACCTACATTTACGTTGGAGTGAATGAGACAATGTACAGCTACCGTAAATAGTTTTTTTATCCACAGATTCCATACTTACCTACATACATTACCTTAACGTATAAAGTCCAATATAAATCCAACATCAAAGATAATGTAAAAACCGTCCATAAAGTAATGTTCCAAAGCTCCACATTTTGTTTATTACAATTGCATCTTTTGTATGGTTAAATCTAAAAGCTATTATTCACCTCCAAATTATTTCGTCAAACTCGAAAAAGTGTTGGTTGATCTTACCCCACTTCCCATGGGCAACCAATTCAAAAGAAATAGCAAATGTTATCACTGCTTACGTGAATTTCTTTAACATATATAAATCACTGCGGTTTGAGTCACTGCAAAACAACTTGACTCGACAAATGTTCGGAACAAAATGCCAGCTTCGGCGGTCGCATAGACATCAAACTATCATGAGCGGTCTTGATTTCGTACAGCTTACTCCATCTGTGTTCAATCAATCATCTCACTCAAAATGTCTCCAAAATCTTTCACTCATGTTAGTACTAAGCTAAATTAAGGCTAGGGTTACTAATTAACAAAAATTAACAAAGAAAATCAGACCGGAGTTACAAGGCGTCACCCAAATTGATATCAGTTTTTTTGGAAGAAAGGACAAGGACTTGCGTCACATTTCCCTTTTAAAAGAGTTTGTGTTGTGATATCAGCAGTTTTGGAAGCAATTGAAACCGGTTAACCCAAAATATCCAAAAAACCTGATGGAAGTAGAAAAGTGCTACAGAAATCCACAAAAATCCTTAATAATCCCTTAAACCTAGAAAGCTCCATTGGATGACCTGTCTCATGTCGAGAGTAACAGAAAAATATCAAAAAACCTGATGGAAGTTGAAAAGTGCTAGAGAAATCCACAAAAATCCTCAATAATCCCTTAAACCTAGGATGCTCCATTGGATGACCTGTCTCATGTCGAGAATAACAGAAAAATATCAAAAAACCTGATGGAAGTTGAAGAGTGCTAGAGAAATCCACAAGAATCCCATAAACTAGGAAGCCCCATTGGATGACCTCACTCATGTCGAGAATAACCGAAAAATATCAAAAACTCTAATGAAAGTTGAATCATTATATTGAATGAGCTTGTTTATTTCAAATTAATAAAAAAGTCGGAATAGCTCAAGTAAAAACTTATATTTTTTTGCCAAATATTTCGATTTCAATTTGAAATCATCATCAGTGGCTGTAAACATTTTTTGAAATTAGATCAACTGACAAGTACGAATACAATACAAATCCTACCTTTCTTTATGTAAATTCTTTTCTACATCATCAGATGAAATAGTCGATGCCAATAAAGGAATTGGTAGTCACAAGGAAAAATTATTTACATTAAAGGAACATTAAAATTTGAAACAATTTTGAACAAATTGAACATATAAATAAACGTTCAATTCTACCACGTCATTACTAGATATTGGATAGTCAGTTGAAGTTCGTTTAATTTCGTTGTAATCAAATAATGTTGTTATGGGTAGAGCATTAAAGAGTCGGTCTACTTATTAAGGCTGGTCGTTGATTTCTTTAAGGCAATCATTTCAAGAATTTCTCGTTTCTTTTGATTACATTCTCTGAAGATGATTTCAATTTCGTCCCAGAGTGATTCATGATTTTGTTCAATTGCATGTTTGCATAATGCGCTATGGTCTTTGTTTAATATACGAATGTTGTACTGATGCTGGTAGATTCGATCTTTAAGCAATTGCAGTGATTCGCCGATGTAAACAAATCCGCATTCACATGTAATTTTGTAAACAACATAGGATTGCATTTCTTTCGGTGTTTTGTCTTTCAAATTTGTGAAAATCGATTTTTTCAGCGTGTTATCGCCTCTACCAACTATTACGAATTCATCTTTACATACTGCTTTTAACTTTTCAAACAAACCTTTAACATATGGGATGGCGACAATCGGTTTCTTTTCAGGTTTTTTAGTTCTCCTCATAATGTTGGTATGTTTGGCGAGCGTAGAATTACTAATACTTTCTATCAACTTGTTTGGATACAAATTCCTCCTTAGAGTATTTTTGGTAATCCCAAATTTCTTTAGTGAAATTAGGTTCAGACAAAAGTAAAATCTTTTCTGTTAATAGGGACACCGTATTCTTCTTATAAGTCGACGGTAGATGTGATTTATAGTTCAAATATCTACCTGACCAAGTGTCTCTATAATACCAATCTGTAATGTACCAATTTAATGGCGAATTCTACCGACAGATTTTTGGCTCACCCATGGGCTCTCCTGTGAGTCCAATGTTTGCAGATTTGATTCTAGAAATTTTAGAAGAAGAAGTCATAAGCAAACTAAAATTCAAACTGCCTTTTTTCTGGCGTTATGTCGATGATGTCCTTACAACTGTTACATCAGACAAAGTGAATGAAGTCAAAACTGTTTTCAATGAATACAGCAAAGACATTCAATTTTCTATTGAAGAAGAAGTTGATTGCAAGATATCTTTTCTTGAAGTCTTATGCATAAGATAAGACAGAGCTATAATTACAGCCACTGATGATGATTTCAAATTGAAATCGAAATATTTGGCAAAAAAATATAAGTTTTTACTTGAGCTATTCCGACTTTTTTATTACACTTCTTAACATTCAAAAACGGACAGTTTTCATCGATTTAATCAAAACTCGATGATCTAGATTTCTTATCTTCCACTATTTCCACACCGGCTGTGAACTTTATGGCGCGTCTTTTTAATTCAAATTTACAAGTCAAATAACCAAAGAGCCGCTGAATACAAAACTTGAAATATTAACATTCGAAACATTTCAGCTTCACATTCGTAACGTTCAGCTTAAGTGAAAATCTATATTTGAAATCTTCGAATGTCCGCGGATGTTACGTTAAAACAATTAATGAAATTTCATTATCAGTCAAGGGACCTGACTCATCTAAGAGATGGGGCCTAGTGTGGCTGAAAACACAATAAATACAATCCACGTTGGTGTTGCTGCTTTACGCGTACACGGTTGAGATTGGCATGCATTTGACAGTTCTTAATTTGTTAATTCTTGAAATTTCGAATAGTTAGTGCAGAAGGTGAAGAAACAGTGTTTTTTGACCTGTAAAAGAATTTCAAAAGTAATAAAATTTTGACCAGTTCTTTATCTGTGTTTCATTGTTCAATTGTGAATCTTTTTTTAATAGAAATTCGGTGTAACCCAGCAAAAATTCGCAAATTACGGCCTAGTAAAAAGTGCTTTTGTGTTTTGTATTTCCACTAGCATTATTTCGCTTCCTTATAGAGTTCTTTCAAGTAATTTGTTTTTATTAGAATTTCTAAGCTATTAAAAACAAAGTGTTAACATTTTGTGAAGTTGGAGCAATAAAATGAATAATAAAATCTAATTTAATTTGTGATCTGCCGATTTGTTTTTTTCTTATTTACATATGACATAAAAGCAATGTCCATTTATGTTCCACATATTCTGTGCAAATGTGTTTGTGTAAAATAAAACAATGGACCAATACGACATGACATATGTTAACAAATCGGAAGTTTTGTGTGATGACCACAATTTAAATGAGATTTTATAAATAAGTTCTTTACTCAAACTTCACGAAACTTTAACACTTTGCTTATGATAGTTTAGCAATTGTAATAAAAACAAATTTCTTGCCAATACTATATAAGGAAGCGGTGGAAGAAGGTTGAAATACAAAATACTGAATCACTTTTTACTGGACCGAAATTTGCCAAATTTTGCTGGATTACACCGATTATTCTATTAAAAAAAGGTTCACAACTAAACAATCAAACACAGAACAAGAACTGGTCAAAATTTTATAACTTTCGAAATATTTTTACTCGTAGAAAAACACTGTTTCACCTGCTGCACTGACGATTCGAAATTTCAAGATTTAAACAAATTAAGAGCTGTCAAATGCATACAAATCCCAACTGGGAATTGCGGGAAATGTTAAAATTTGATTAGTCAATTTTATTCAGCATTAGTGCATAAAGTATGGAATGCAGCGTTAAAATTCGTTATAAAATTCAAATTTGTTTACATCTTTTGATTTGAAAAGCAACTGTCGTGTTTGGTAAAATAAGGCAAGTGCTACATTTGAAACAAAAAATATTTGAACGTTTGCTATCGAAAACATTTCAATTTCAATTTTATAATGCTGGTTAACATTTCCCGCAACTGACTATGTATGTTCAAAGTACACAGCTATTGTTTGGATGGTAAGACAAGCTAACATGACATTTCTAGCTAACTTGAATTTAATAACACTGTCCCTTATTGAATGTTAAAAACTGTAATTTGAAAGTTGAATCACTTACTCAACCGTAACCCTCACCACACACATTATTTTATCTGGGATTTGTATGGGAGCTTCCAGGAGCTCTAGCGCCCAAACGAGGCCGGTGACCCCATTTTTTTAAAATCTTAGATGACGTGGAATGCCCATCCGAAGGTCCTTGCAAAATTTAAAGAAGATCTGACCGCCAGTTTTCGAGAAATCGTTTTTCATACAAATGGCTCTGGAACGATTTTCTAAAGGTCATATCTTCGGATCCACTGGACCAATTTTAATGAGTAAAATGTCGATTTCAAATAAAATTTTACGTAGAATCCGATAAACAGGGTCTCAGGGGGTACGACGCAAGGGAAAAAATCAAAACTTAGCAGTCTACGAAAAAAAATTTCTGATTTTTTTGATCGTATGGGGACAACTCGATAGCGTAGTGGTTAACACGTCTGCTTGCTACTACGAGATTGAGTTGCCAGTGCGTTGGTTCGAAACTCAACCGCAGACGGATTTGTACGACTTGTTAGATTTGTAAACAAAAAACAACGCTGATGAACGTTCAAGTCAAGGAAGTGGTGTAGTCCATCGCTACGGCTTACGGAAACAGGCATTGTTGGGAGAACCGGTATTTCTTACTCCTACTATTTCCGCTCCTCGTTAATCTCATAGAGGCACTGCGTTTGTGCAAGCTTACCACTGGCACAGTAAAAACTTTCCGGTAATGAAAGGATCTCAAAAAATAGAACCACAAACAGCGAAACTAGTAAATAATGATCTAGCCTCTAACCCTTCATGGGTTGTAAGGCAGATTATTATTATTATTATTATGGGGACTTGCGTCACGGGCGCAATGCTACCGCGCGCCCATGATTTTAGTAAATAAGTTACGCAAATTTCTATTAATTTTTGTCATATAAATCGTGAAACGTAAAAGTTTATTTTATTAAATTAAATTAAATCAGCGAGCACTGATGGGAACAGAGTTAATGCGAAGAAACAAACGTCGATCTATTCCGAAATTTGTGCAATAAATTTAAATCAGAAACGTTTAAATGTTATAAAAAATGCGATAATGATCGAACTAAAGGAAACTTCATACCATACATACATTGGGCAAAAACTAAAAGCGCCAACACCAAAACTGACTGTAGATCCCAATAATCGCAATTTACAACGCATTTTTTAATGAAAAATGGAAACATTCCAAAAAATTTTCTTGCTTTTCAAATCTGTAAGCGTCACCCCAATTGATATCAGTTGTTTTGGAAGAAGGGACGAGAACTTGCGTCACGTTTCCCTTTTAAAAAGGGTTTTTGTTGTTATATCAGTAGTTTTTGGAGAAAAGGAGAAAGAAATTTTAGAGGAAAAATTTCCGGCTAAAAAAATTTTAGGCGAAAAGGTTTTCGGCGAAAAAAATTTCCGGCGAAAAAAATTTCCGGTGAAAAAAATTTTCGGCGAAAAAAATTTCCGGCGAAAAAAAATTATGCCCTTAAATTCCTCTACAACATATCAAAAGTTTTTTTTTGAGCTGCCGCCGAACCGAAGCGTGGCAGCTACTACTTTTGTGGGCGAAAATGATCCCATCAACTTAATCTCCAACATATCAAGAGTATTTTTTGAGCCGTCGCCGCCGCCAAACCGAAGCGCGACGGCTACTACTTCCATGGGCAAAATGATCACTTCAACTTCTTCTACAACATATCAAAAGTTTTTTTTGAGTCGCCGCCGCCGACGCCGAACCGAAGCGCGGCGGCTACTACTTCCATGGGTGAAAATGATCCCCTCAACTTCCTCCACAACATATCAAAAGTTTTTATTGAGCCACCGCCGTCGCCAAGCCAAAATGCGGCGACTACTACTGCCATGGGCGAAAATGATACCCTCAACTTCCTCTACAACATATCACAAGCTTTTTTTGAGCCCCCGCCTATTTTCCGCCATTTTGGCGGTCACCCTGATACACTATACACCCAACCCAATAATTTTCCCTTTGACACCAAACCTCTATCCCAACCTTGTCTCATGTAAATAAATAAATAAATACAAAATGTGCTACCGTACATTATTACAATCACAAACACATGCATGTGGGCTTTATATGGCGCCTTCTAAGAGCCCTGACGCCCAAACGAGGTCGATACCCCCCTTTTTAGACCCGTACGAAGAACGAAGTTCTCGAAAAGGGGTCTTGTGCGTTTACCACGACGTTTGTAACCAGTCGAATTTCGACCCGGGAGTAGGGAGCGGCACCGATCATGGCCCTTAGATGACGAATCAGCAATAAAAAAAATGTCCGACTGTCAACACGAAAACTCGAATAAAACTCACCCGATTTTCAAAAACTTTTTTCCCTAAAAGGTGATCGAAAAATCTTTTTTGGGATTGAATCTGGGCACTGTCGGCCCGATTTTCAAAAACTTTTTTTTGTTTTAAAGGCCTGGATATGGCCGACAATTTATGGAAAAAACATTTTTGATCTTCAGCCCTAGGACTTTGCTAGAGCACTAAAAAAGAGTCTCTGCTAGAATCAAACATGTTTTTTGTACATGTCTCGAGTAAATCTTTTCTGATTTTAAAAACTTTTTTTTTTATTTTGAAAGATATATAAAGATAATTTGATTTAGAGTCTTATTTGTGATGATTAAAGTGTTCCGCTTCATCTGTGCAAAAATTGTAACCCGTTACCAGAAGTTTTGCTCTGCGTCGTCTCAGTTGGATACGAACCCAACGTTGAAGGGATGGCCGTTGGGTGCGATTCGATAACGGTGACAATAGGAAGCATTCACGACTTATTACGTGGAAAGCAGGTGACACGCTGTGGAATTTAGTCGCTATATCTAGATTGTGAGGCTGGAAAGTAAAGTGTGGTCTGAGTGAAAATGACTGAATGAATTACTTGTTTCATTAAACCGTATTATGGTACGTATGTTTTGTATGAATGAGTAACATGGAGAAAGGTCATTACTGATGTTTGATGATTTTTTTGATTTAATTCATCAACAACAACTGACGTTATCTTCATTTCATATAGAATAAGAATTTTTGGTCTGTTGTTTTATTGTCATGATGTTCAGTATTATTTTCACAATGAGTAAATCAATCTCGTTTGTATCAATACAGTATTGGTAAGTTGACCAGTGCAGGAAATTCATGAGAACGGTTTGCTTGTGGAATTGTGAAGCTCTCACATCCCTCTCGTTGTTTTGTCACTATGAGCACACGCTCTGGCGCTGGGTTCATCTCCCTCATTGCCGACAACTCGCCCCCAACATCTGGTTGGTCGTAAGTAAGGATCCGAATGAGTCTGGGGCAACCTGATGTGTTCAGGTCAGGTCGGATCAACTTTGACCTGATTGGGGTCCGATCTGAAAGAAACCTGAAACCAAAAATTCTTAATCAGGTCCAGGAGTACTCGTTTCTGTGTCTTGTGAGTCTTGGTGAGTGCTGATGCGTCTTAATGCGGTCTTAATACTGTCCTGATGCGTCTTAATGCGGTCTCAATACTGCCTTGAGACGCATTGGGGCTCAAGGGGACCGGAAGCGAGTGCTTTTGAAATCAGGTCGACATGTTCAGGTTGGTTTTCAGGTTGTCCAAGTGGGTTTGATTTTTTTTTGAGTAATGAAGTCGACGTAAAATTCAACCTGAATCTGACATCGAAAAAGTAAATTGATTTGATTGATTTTTTTACCCAAACCTGAACTAAAAATTCAGATCAATTTTTTTTTTGAGTCAAGTCGACCCATTCCGATACTTAGTTGCAAATCACTGTAATAAGCGCACGTGAAGTCAGCCCAAGTGTGCAGATTGCGATTTTTCGCAAACTATACACAAATGACGGCGGACTCTGCACGGATAATTGTGGTAGCTGCCTATGATGCCTGGACGCGGTAAATCGATTCCGGCGATAAAATCTGAAGTCAAAAGTTAAGAAAATGTCGCAGAACATTGAAGAGCCTAAACCAAAATTGCAAAGTTGAACGGAAATCACGTGGGAAACATTCGTTATTGGTCACATCGTCAAATCACACAATAACGATAAATTGTGAGTATGCACGACAGCAGCATGCAAGCTGTGCGCAGGTAATTGCAATACTGACAAATTTGACAAACCAGTAGCTCGTCCAATCACTTTGTCAAGCGACGGTAATAGTTGTTAGTACATAAGTTCACTGCATGACGAGCGGCGGCCTAGCGCGGTTCTACTATTCATGCATCACTTCCATGTGATGTTTGATAAGTTGAACTAGGGAGCATATACGGGTCATTCTATAGCTGTATTCATGGAACGCATGCTGTGGAATGGCCCCTAAGGGTTCACCGAGTGGGTAATTCACTGTAAGTGTGTACACGTTCGAGCTCTCTGGGATGTCCACAGGGACCAGTTCGTTTGTTGCAAGGTCAACAATGCCCAACAATTTATGGAAAAAAATTTTTACTTTGGGTCGCTGGACCTAGCTAGAGCCCTAAAGAAACGGACCCACTAGGGCCCTACTTGTTTTTTATACAAAAATCGAGTAAATTCCATCCGATTTTCGTGATTCTTTTTTTATTCGATAGGTAATGAAAGCCTTAAGAGCACCCAAGAAAAAATGTGGGCTCGGGCGGAGCCTAAAATGGCCGCTAATGTTTGGGTGGATCGATCTAGGCAATTTATTTTGGAAAAATTCAAATATTCTGAAAACTATTATAGATAGAAGATCTGTGTCAAAGGCAAAGTTGTTGGTTTAGGTGTGGCGCAAGTCGTGATGCCTCCCAATATGGCCGCTAATGTTAGTGTGGACCGATCTAGACAATATATTTTCGAAAAATTCAAACATTTTGAGAAATATAAGTGATACAAGATCGGTGTCAGTGGCAAACTTTTTTGTCTATGGAAGTATGGGCCAGAGACCTTTCCTAAGTACTCTACGTCCGTCGGTTCTAATATCGTAGTACAAATAACATTTTTTGAAAATATATATATATATATATATATATGCATATATATATAAATTTTTACTTTTTTTCAAACTATTTTAACTTTTTTTATTTTGACGGTTGCTTGAATATTTGAATATTGCCCTTTCGGTGATTTCCAATCTAAATTAATGTCGACATAATTTCATACACTTAAGAGTTAAGGCACCATTCACTTTGATACGTTCGAATCTTTTTGCGAATCTGTTTGCCACATCTATTCTGATACGTACGGGTTGCAAAAATTTGACTTTTGTTTCTTATTGCGTAGATTGTTTAGAGTAAATTTAAATTTTTGCGTGTAAAAACTGAAAGTATTGAAAAATTGGTGGGTCCGGCATTTGTGACGCAATTTTTTTAACACAACGTAATTTTGTTTCAAAGAAAGCGCTCTAATTTTTTCAGGAAATCAAAACTTTTAACACAAGGTTCCATTCTCCAACATCTTCGGCTACCATCGGAACACTTCGTATCACCTTCGGAATACTTTGTGTCACCTTCGCCTTCCTTCGGAACACTCCGTGTCACCTTCGGCTACCTTCGGAACACTTCATGTCACCTTCGGCTACCTTCGAAACACTTCGTGTCACGAATTCTTCCCACTGATTTCCTGCAGAAACCAACTGTCTAGGTATTCTTATACAGAATTTAGCAAAAAATCCAAGATGGCGTCACTTTGACTGCTGTCAGCCATTTTCTAATGATACCAAAAAATTCTCCTGATGAAACTATAACTTTCTAGAAGAAACCAACTCTCTAAGTGTTATCATTCCGGAGCTAAAAATCGAAAACCCAAAGAAGCACAATTTATACCTTACAAAAATACAAGATGGCGTCACTTTGGCAGATTTCTGAAAATCCCAAAAAATTCTCCTGATCAAACTCTATAACTTTTTTTTTATTTGACTAGATTTGAATGTCACTAAACTATTCCAATTCAAGACCAGTTGTTGTATCGCTCACTATCCGTACTGTACGGATTGTACGGATAGTGAGCGATACAACAACTGGTCTTGAATTGGAATAGTTTAGTGACATTCAAATGCAGTCAAATAATTTCCACTCCGTCCAGCAATACAAAAATCAAAAGGTAAAATTTACGTTTTGATCAAGGCTCTATAACTTTCCCGAAGAAACCAACTCTCTAAGTATTGCCCTTCCGAAGCTAAAATTCGAAAACCAAAAAAAACCTAATTTATTGCTTGGGAAAATTCAAGATGCCGCCGGTTTG
>CM055404.1:550950-583274 GCA_029228625.1 Pseudolycoriella hygida | reverse complement strand
AGGGGTCTTATGCGTTTACCACGACGTTTGTAACCAGTCGAATTTGACCCAGGAATAAGGAAGAGCACCGATTATGGTCCTTACATGACGAATCAGCAATAAAAAACATATGCAGGGGACCCGTTCGTATAAGTCTAGGTGTGGCAAACAGAATAGATGTTGCAAAAAGATTCGAACGTATCAAAGTAATTGTTGCCTTAACTCTTAAGTGTATGAAATTACGTCGACATTAAATTGGATTGGAAATTGCCGAAAGGGCAATATTGAAAAACCCGTCCGAAGAAACGGTGTGAATGTCTCTCCAAATATTCAAGAAACCCCTTAAAATAAAAAAAGGTAAAATTATTTGTACTACCGCCGATATTAGAAGCGACCTAGAGCACTTAGGAAAGGCCTCTGATCCATACTTCCATAGACAAAGAAGTTTGCCACTGACACCGATCTTGTACCACTCATAGTTCTCAAAATGTTTGAATTTTTCGAAAATATATTGTCTGGATCGATCCACGCTAACATTAGCGGCCATATTGGGAGGCACCATGACATGCACAACACCGAAACCAACAACTTTGCCTTTGACACCGATTATCTATCTCTTATCGTTCTCAAGACGTTTGAATTTTTCGAAAATATATTGTCTAGATGGATTCATCCTAACATTAGCGGTCATATTGGCAGGCATTGTGACATGCACCACACCGGGACCAACAACTTTCCCTTTGACACCGATCTTCTATCTCTTGCAGTTTTCAAAATTTTTGAATTTTTCCAAAATAAATTGCCTTAGATCGATCCACTCTAACATTAGCGGCCATCCTAGGCTCGGTCCGGGCCCACATATTTTTTGGATACTCTTCAGGCTTTCATTATATGTATAAAACATATGCAGGGGACCCGTAGGTATCAGAATAGATGCGGCAAACAGAGTTGATATTACGAAGAGATTCGAACGTATTTCAGTGAATATTGCCTTAACTCTTAAGTGTATGAAATTAGGTCCACATTAAGTTGTATTGGAAATTGCCGATAGGGCAATATTGAAAAATCCGTCCGAAGAAACGGTGTAAAAAAGTCTTTCCGAAAGCACGAAATTGACCCCTAAATATAGAAAAATGTTCTACTCAATTTTCTCTACAACATAGAAAAAACCATTTTTTGGGCGAGAGTCGACCTTAGTACCGACCTAGAGCCCTAAGTAGAGGCCTCGGACACACAATTCCATAGCCAGAAATGTTTCCCTCAATTTCCTCTGCAACATAGCAAAAAAAATTTTGGCTAGGGCCGACCTTAGGACCGACATAGCCCACTTGAGCCCTAAGCACAGGCAAAAGTTTCTTTTATAAACTGCCGGTCATGCCTAGATCTTTCAAACAAAAAAAATTTTTAAAATCGGAAAAAATTTACTCGAGTTATGTACAAAAAACACATAGAGCCCTAGCAGAGACTCGTTTTTAGTGCCCTAGCTAAGTCCAAGGACTCAAATTCAGAAAAACTTCTTACATAAATTGTCGGCTATGCTCGGGTCTTTCAAACAAAAGAAAATTTATGGAAATCGGAAAAGATTTGCTCGAGTTATAGACAAAAAACACATAGAGCCCTAGCAGAGACTCGATTTTAGTGCCCTAGCTAAGTCCAAGGACTTAAATTCAAAAAAGATTCTTCCGTAGGTTGTCGGCTATGCCCAGGTCGTGTTGACAGACGGACGGACGGACGGACATTTTTAGACCCGTACGAAGAACGAAGTTCTTCGAAAAGGGGTCTTATGCGTTTACCACGACATTTGCAGCCGGTCGAATTTCGATCCGGGAGTATGGGGGGAGCACCGATCATGGTCCTCAGATGAAGAATCAGCAATAAAAAAAATGTCCGTCAGTCCGTTCGTCCGTCCGTCTATCAACACGATAACTCGAGTAAAACTCAACCGATTTTCAAAAACTTTTTTTCCCTAAAAGGTAATTGAAAAATCTTTTATGGGATTGAATCTGGGCACTGTCGGCCCAAGGGCCGTCGAGCTAGGGCCGTTTAAGTGGTTTTTGGTCTTTTGTACATAACTCGAGTAAATCTTTTCTAATTTTCAAATTTTTTTTTGTTTGAAAGACCTGGGCATACCCCACATTTTATGGAAGAAACTTTTTTGAATTTGAGTCCTTGGACTTAGCTGGGGCACTAAAAACGAGTCTCTGCTAGGGCTCTATGTGTTTTTTGTATGTACATAACTCGAGCAATTTTTTTCCGATTTTCAAAAATTTTTTTGTTTGAAAGATCTCGGCATGACCGACAGTTTATAAAAGAAACTTTTGCCTGCGCTTAGGACTCAAGTGGGCCATGTCGGTCCTAAGGTCGGCCCTAACCAAAAAAAAATTTTTTTTGCTATGTTGCAGAGGAAATTGAGGGAAACATTTTCGACTATGGAATTGTGTGTCCGAGGCCTCTACTTAGGGCCCTAGGTCGGTACTAAGGTCGACCCTAGCCCAAAAAATGGTTTCTTCTATGTTGTAGAGAAAATTGAGTGGAACATTTTTCTATAATTGGGGATTAGTTTTGTGCTTTCGGAAAGGTTTTTTTACTCCGTTTTTTCGGACGGGTTTTTCAATATTGCCCTATCGGCAATTTCCAATACAATTTACGTGGACGTAAGGCAATATATACTTAAATACGTTCGAGTGTCTTCGTAACATCAACTCTGTTTGCCGCATCGCATCTATTCTGATACCTACGGGTCCCTTGCATATGTTTTTTATTGCCAATTCGTCAGCTAAGGACCATAATCGATGCTCCCCCCTCCTAACTCCCGGGTCGAAATTCGACTGGTGACAAACGTCGTGGTAAACGCATAAGACCACTTTTCTAAGAACTTCGTTCTTCGTACGGGTATAAAAATCTTTTTTGGGATTGAATCTGGGCACTGTCAGCCCAAGGGCCAATGAGCTAGGGCCACTTAAGTGGTTTTTGCTCTTTTATGCATAACTCGAGAATATCTTCTCCGATTTTCAAAAAAAATTGTTTGTTTGGGTCTTAACTTTCGAAGTTACGGTCGAAAAAGTGGTGAGAAACGTGGTTTTATGAAGGTTGTTGGAACTTTTTCACTTATATCACTGCGAATTTAGAACGGAAATAGCTTTTCAAGGTTTTGAATGAAAGATATGGATATTAGAAAATCACGAAAATTAAATTAGTGAAAATCTGTCGAGTGGTTCGGGCTATAGAGTCCTTAGAGTGGGCCCAACTCACGCTACGCGACCCAACACGATACTTGTTTTTTTCATGAATATTCCTTTGAAAATGAGGTTTTTTGTGCAGTGTTGTAGAGGAAAAAGAGACGAACTTTTTTGTCCATGGAGATATGGGTCAGAGGCCTCTGCTAAGTGCTCTGGGTCGGTTCTAAATTCTGGGCTTACTTTAAGGGCTTGGAGAGATTTTTTGCGCCTTTGCTTCGGACGGTTTTTTCAATATTGCCCTTTTAGCAATTTCCAATCCAATTTAATGAGGGCGTAATTGCACATACTTTAGAGTTAAGGCAATATTTACGTAGATACGTTCGAGCCTTTTTGTAACATCTATTCTGTTTGCCACATCTATTCTGATACGCACGGGTCAAATAAAACTAAATGTTAGATTGTAAACAAGTAGAAGAAACCGAAGAGTATATAGTATTGAGTTGTCGCACAAACATTCAACGTCAAAAGTGGAGGTGTGATGCAAGTCTTTTTTGTCAGCTTACAAAAGTACTGATATCAGAGGGTCTCGATACTTAAAATTATTCTCTTACAGTTACAAATTTTTTTTAACAGAATTACGAGTTGTATTCAAAAAACGCCAGACCCAACGAGAAATCCGTCTTCATCCCGAAATCCCAGTAAGCGACAATTAAGTCATGTTGAGAATGGCCGAAATATATAAAAAAAAACCTGACGGAAGTTGAAAAGTGCAAGATAAATACACGTCCACCCCACAAACATTGAATCACCCCACTCATTCCGAGAATAACTGAAAATTATCCAAAAACCTGATGGAAGTTGGAAAGTGCTACAGAAATCCACCTTCAACCCTCATAATTTAGAGAAATGGTTTATCCCCGCTATTCTATATATTAGAATTATGTAGGTGGTGGTTATCCTACACCTAAGCATCAGATGAGCCTGTTGTGCGTGCCCCTTGTGTTACCAATGTTTGTGGCTTTTTCCTAATCATATAGTAATTGGGTAGTTCATGCTATTGGTAAGCTTATAATAGGTTCCACCGACCATTACAAAGTCGTTCAAAAAAAAACATGTAAGGAATTTTGTCGATATATCCCTTTTACACTATCTTGGCCAGAAACGTCAAGTTTAAAAAATCGACATCTGTGTTCAAGTAGCAACCATATTAAATCATAAAAAGACATCACCGTCGAAAAAAAAAAATAATAATCGAGAAACTGGTTGATAGCCATCTATTTATTGTTAACAGTTATTACTTTTGTTTCAACGTATAATCTGAAATAGTTATTTTCATGACAAGGGGAGAAAATAGAAAATTGCTTAAAAAGTTGATGTCTGTGTTCAAAGCAGAGAAAATTGCAACGAGAGTAAAGTTTGTGACACAAGCAGAAAAAATGTAATTTTCTCTGCGAGGGCCACAGACTTCAACCGAGTTAAATATTTTCATTTTTCCCCGAGTTATGAATTAAGCCTTTCACATTTGTTTGGCGAAAATTCATATTTCCTCCCGAAAAAGATTCACACTTTTTATCACTACAATGAAGAAATTTATAATTTACACACTAAATTTGCTTTCTATTTTTCTCTCTTTTAAATAAATGTCTTGCTATTATAGTAACAACGACAAAGCAGCTGAAAGTGATGAAACATGCGAATGTGTAGAATAAGCAAATTATAAATTTCTTCATTGTATTAAAACTATTGTAGATAACTTAACACATTTAAGCATACAAAAGACGAATTTCACAGAAAACACAGAAAGTAACTCAAAAACACATTCGACTGTGTTGTTTTTCCAAACTCTTATTAATAAACTCTTAAATAAGTTCAATCGAGTACGTCTCAAGAGGTTGGCAGTCAAAACTTTCCTGAATGCTCCTTAGTCTACAAGTTTCTAACTCTCATAGTTCTGGAGATTCGTATCATCCTGCCCAATTATGGAAGTAGCCATATACCAGAATTGGGCAATATTTCCCCAAAACTCTGAAACACGTGTTCGCTTAAATTTAATTCTCTACAACTTCGCCTTTGGAACCAACTTTTTAACTCTCATATTTCTGGTGATTCGGGTCATCCTGCCCAATTATGGAAGTGACTCATACCAGAGTTGGGCCATATTTCCCCAAAACCCTGAAACACTCGTTCGCTTAAATTTAATTCTCTACAACTTCGCCTTTCAAACCTACTTTCTAACTCTCATAGTTTTGTAGATCTGGGTCATCCTGCCCAATTATGGAAGTGGCCATATACGAGAGTTGGGCCATATTTCCCAAAAACCGTGAAACACGTGTTCGCTTAAATTTAATTCTCTACAACTTCGCCTTTGAAACCTACTTTCTAACTCTCATTGCTCTGTAGATCTGGGTTATCCTGCCCAATTATGGAAGTGGCCATATACCAGAATTGGGCCATATTTCCCCGAAACCCTGAATCACGTGTTTGCTTAAATTCAATTCTCTACAACTTCGCCTTTGGAACCAACTTTCTAACTCTCATAGTTCTGGAGATCTGGGTCATCCTGCCCAATTATGGAAGTGCCCATATACCAGAGTTGGGCCATATTTCTTCAAAACCCTGAAACACGTGTTCGCTTAAATTTAATTCTCTACAACTTCTCCTTTGAAACCAATTTTTTAACTCTCATATTTCTCGAGATTCGGGTCATCCTGCCCAATTATGGAAGTGGCCATATACCAGGATTATGCCATATTTCCCCAAAATCGTGAATCACGTGTTCGCTTAAATTTAATTCTCTACAACTTCGCCTTTGGAACCAACTTTCTAACTCTCATAGTTCTGGAGATTCGGGTCGGGTCATCCTGCCCAATTATGGAAGTGGGCAAATACCAGAATTGCGCCATATTTCCCCAAAACCCTGAAACACGTGTTCGCTTAAATATGATTCTCTACAACTTTGTCTTTAACAGTAAATCTCCATATTGCATAGTTAAGGAAATATAAACGAAAAACTGTTTTCGTATATGGCAAACTGTTTTCGTATATGGCAAAGAATCTGAATTTCGTCCATTCCATTTCGACAAAACATTTTTCCCAGTTTTGTGACGTCAAATGCTTTCATTCAAATGCTCCACTTCTTCGACCATATCTCCGGAACTACTTGGCCGATTTTGCTCATCTTCGAACTTGAATCATGGGAGGCATATACCTTTCCGGGAAAAAAAGTTTAGGCTGATCGGTTGAGCCGTTTGGAAAAAAAGTGGAGACGGACAGACGGACATTTTTTTTTATTGCTGTTTCGTCATCTCTAGACGATAATAGATGCATCCCCCCTACCACCTCGATCTACCCCATGTTACAATAAAATTGTTTGTAGTAAGCGTATAGGACCTTTGTACTTCGTACGGGTCAAAAAAGATTCTAACGTATCTAAGTAAATGTCGCCTTAACTCTTAAGTGCATGAAAATACGTCGACATTAAATTGGATTGGAAATTGTCGAAAGGGCAATATTGAAAAACTCGTCCGAAGAAACGGCGCAAAAAACATCGCCAATCCTGAAGCTGAAATTAAAAAAAATGGAAAAATTTTGAAAAAAAGAATTGCACTACTGCCGTAATTTGCATAAGAAACTTAGTGCGAAAGAGAGAAAAAAAAATCCATGCAAAAGTCCATACAACATTTTTTGTTTTCACACTAAGTTTCTTATGCAAATTAGGGCAGACTAGGCCCGATCTAAGAGCCGACCTAGACCTCTTAGGAGAGGCCTCTTCGCCTCTTTTTACTCCGCAACACTGTACAAAAAACCTCTTCATTAAAGAAATATTCACAAAAAAACACCAAATATCGTGTAGGATCTCGTAGCGTGAGTTGGGCCCACACTGAGGACTCTACACTCCGAACTACTCAACAGATTTTGACTAATTTTATTTTCGTGATTTTCTGATGTCCATATCTTTTATTTTAAATCTTCAAGATGAATTCCGTTCTAATTTCGCAGAGATATGAGTGAAAAAGTTCCACTAATTCAAAAAACCACGTTTTTTACCACTTTTTCGACCACAGTTCAGTTTAGCTTCAGAGATTCAGTTTTAGGGCCTTGACTGAGTCCGAAAGCTCAAAATTAAATAAGTCTCTTCCATAAGATGTTAGGCATTCCCAGGCCTTTCAAACAAAAGAAAATTATAAAAATCGGTAAAAATTTACTCGAGTTATGTATAAAAGACCGAAAACCACTTAAACGGCCCCAGCACGGCGGCCTTTAGGCCGACAGTGCCCAGATTCAATCCCAAAAAAGATTTTTTGATTACCTTTCAGGGAAAAAAGTTTTTGAAAATCGGTTGAGTTTTTTTGGCTTACCAATACCTTTCTAAGCACAAAAAAAAATCCGCTGGAAGATGCGTCCGATTTCGGCAGACGGTTTTTCAAAAATCCCTCTAAGCATAACCTTGAAACGGCGAAAACTCTGAATTATTTAATCAAAAATGGGTTTATACCCAATTTACATATCTTGTGAATAAGGCTTAAGCCATCGAAAGCCGCTCGCTGATCAATGCAAATCATGGAGTTGATGTACACACGACTTAATCCATCATCAATATCAAATTGATAATGAGCAAGAAAACCAAACTGAGTTCGTAATATTGGCGTCGTAGAAATGATTTTGTTCAGCCTTTATAACTGTTTCATAAATTTTTGACAAACAAGTCAAGAGAGAAATAGGTCGCCAATTTGAGAGTATCGAAGACCTGTGTTCTGAGTTCCCAATCTGGTGAAATCTAAGTACTTAAGAGTGCAGAGTTTCTTAAAAAAGCAATAATTTGATTGTACAAAACGCTGTACTCTACTTACATTTTTCAAAAAATTCGAAAGCTCATTAAAAACTAGAAAATATTCTTGTTGTGTTTATTTTTAATGAATCTTTTTCGCTATCTTATCTATTATACACTTATTACATTTACTCCCATACACCAACGATTTCACACCACAGAGCCAATGAGTATAGGAATAAAACACGCCGTGTCAGCTAATTCGTAAACAAAAAATTCATTTCGATTATGGTTTTACAACATTGTAACTTTTTAGTTATGATAATAAAAGAATGTAATTGAATGAAGGGGTTTTCTCCATTCGCGTTTTGTTGAGTCTGTTCGTTCGAGAGTTAACCATTTTTTTTAGAACGCATCAAATTTATATACAAAAAATCATCATAATACACTCACGTTCCATGATAGTTTCGTTCAAATAGAAGGTTCGTTAGAAGGTTTGAGTGCACTGTCAATGCGTACTTCGAATTACGTGAACATTGACATTTCTCTTTCAGTCCTAAAATGACGAACGAAAGTCAATATTGGCTTGATTCTCTAACTTTCGCCCCGAGGGTTACATTTTTTATTTTTAAGGCCGGTAACACAAACTTTCGCAAAATGTCTCATAATATATTTAAAAAATCTTGTTTAAATTGTTATTTTGACGTGTGGGCATGACGATTCGAGCCGAAGGCGAGATTCGTAATGCCCACAAGTCAAGATAACAATTTTAGCAAGAGGTGCATACAATATTTCATCTGCCGAGAACAAATATATCGAGATAAATGAAAATGGTCTAGACGGATAAATCCGACATTACTGTTCAAGGTAGATAAAAAATGTTTTCGTGAGTTACAAATTTACATTCTGGCGAGTTTTGACACTTTTTTATACAAATAACACAAAAGTAGTTGTATCCAAAGATATTTGCATAGCGACATCTGTTTTTAAGAGTCTTTATATGAAGATTTGAATTTCTACGGCAATACCCGACCTATTTTGAAGTTTTGATGTGACATCACGATACATCTTTTAGTCTACTAGCCACAACTTATGCTTATTCTATACGAGCCCCGTGAAAGTGTATCCCACACAACCAAGATAACTTTTCCTAGGGTATTTGTATGAGTAACCATTAATCTGTTTGTTGGACTACATGCTTAACGCGAATACTGAACAACACCTATAGCTACAATATACAATCTTTCCAATCTCGAAAGTATACAATTATGTCTTTTGAGAGTCATTTTTGTGGGTTTAAAACACAATGAATAAATTCCAATTCGGTGGAAGAATGTATGTAAACAAATTGGCCATGTCATCTCATTTGTCAACAAAAACACAAATCGGAAGATTCCCGTGATGATCACAAATTAAATTACATTTTTCGATTACAAAAATTAATTGGAAACTTCACAAAATTTTACAACTTTTTCTGAATAGATAAACGTTTCTAATAAAAACAAAAAAAAAACAAAATTCTCGAAAATCCACTAGAAGAAAGCGAAATAATGCTTGCAGAAGCTGGAAATATTAAAACACTTTTCACACGGTAGAAACTAGCGATTTTTTGATGGATACACCAAATTATTTATTAAAAAAAGATTCAAAACTCAACAATTAAACGCAGCACAACAAATGGTCTTAATTTGATTACATTTGAAATTATTTTAATGGAAGCAAAACGATGATTTGTGAGATACTTCACTAGAAAGTCTAAAATGTTAAAAAATTAACTGTAGTACTACTGTCAAAGCCGTCAATCAAAACAATGGATGATAATGTCGATAAAGATGATGAAAATGAAAATAAATAAATTGAGTTTTCAGAAAATGAAAGTTTTTTTCGAAAAAATTGAATTTTCATGCAATTTTTGTATGAAAACTGAAAATTATAACGAAAATCTAAATTTTTGAAGAATTCCAATTCTTTCTCCAAATCTAAATTTTTGAGAAAATAAATATTTCTAGGAAATTCCAAAATTACAAGAAAATAAAAATTTCCAGACAAATTTCAAATTATCGAAACAGTTTAAATTTTCAGAAAAATTAAAATTTTCAAAAAAATTTGAGTTTCTGAGAAAATTTAAGTTTTACAAGATATGCGAATCGTCGAAATTATCGAATTTTCTGGAAAATAAGCTTTTAGGAAAATTACAAAATTAAACAAAAAACTACATTTGCAAGAAAATTCAAAAACTATTGAAGCAATTTGTAAATTCAAATTAAATAAAAAATAATGCGAAGAAACAAACGTCGATCTATTCCGAAATTTCTTAACAAAAACAAATATGCAAAAAAAGCAAATCAAAAACGTTTGAATTTTACAAAAAAATGCGCCAATTAACGAACTAAATGAAACTCCATGTCGACGTACATTTTTGGCATAAACCGAAAGCGGCAACACCAAAACTGGGTGTATTCAGTTTGAGGGTTTTAGATCTCAAAGAACTCTCACAACCCACAAATCGCAAGTTTTGTATAACTTAGAGAATGGATCGATTGTAGGATGTTTAGTCAGTTCAGTCAGTGCATACGAACGGACGTGTCTTATTCGTTGCTCGTTAAGTAAAATGCTAGCGTAAATTGTTTCGATTTAATTGCTAATTATTCTGAACTTTTGAACATTGGTTTTTGTTTTTTTATTTCTATCGATACCTTCGATAGTTTATAAACTTATTACCAGTGTGTGGTCTTATTCAGTAGTGAAAAACATCTATTTTTCAACTTATTAAGTTGAGGCTTTTGAAAACAAAAAGATCTGCACATGGTTCTGAACACACATTGTTTCTTATTGTTACGATATCCCATTAAATTGAATTATTGGCGGTCTTTTTGTATTGATATTGATATCATAATTCAGTTGCGGACGAAAGTATGGCACCTAATCGATTTGCTAGCTGTAATACTAACATCACCACCAAAACGAAAATTGGATTTATGTGTACAGACTGTCATCTTTATTTTCATGCCAAATGTGAAAAGACATCCACCAAAGTGATCAACGATATTGCTGCAGGAAATTTATTGAATTACCCCAGTTCCTAGTGAAACATTCAATTTAAGTTCTGCAATTTTGATGTTACAGACCGATGTTCGCGCACTGATGACAAATCAATCGACGGCATTGCAATCGCTCAGAGAGCAGGATTCATTAATAAAAGCATTGAACGAAAAACTGATTTTTTGTGAATCGGTTAATCGGGATTTACAAATTCGCCTGGACTCGTTGGAACAAGACAAGCTGATTAATTGTATTGAAATTTCTGGAATTACCGTAACGGGAAATGAGGATCTAGTGGCTATTATACTGAAAATTGGTCGCAAGATCAAATTAAATTTGTTAGAGACTGACATCGTTAGTGTTCAGCGGCGAGAAAAACAAATTCATATTGTTCCACCGCCTCTAGTAGTGTTTTTTAAGGACGTTATCGTAAGGAATGGATTTTTTTCTTCGTTTCGCATTAACAAGGGACTCACCTTGACTGACATCGGATTGACTGTTGGTGAGGGAAGTGTGAATAAGATATTTTTGAATGAAAATTTAACTGAATTAAGGCGTAAACTTTTTTTTAAGGCAAAAATTTTTAAAAACCAAAATGACTGCAAGCATCTATGGACCAAAAATGGATGGTCAGTCATACTGATTTTGATGGGCTTATTGCTAAAAATGGTAACTAAAGCTCAGATCTTACTTTTTTTTTGGTTTGTGTGCTATATGTTTTCTTATATCTTTGTGGCTTAGCTTATTTTTTAGTTTTTGTTTATTTGAACTGTTTCTACAATGCCATTTCCAGTGAATGAGTTTAGTAGTGACAACTTTTGAAATGACTATTTCCATGATATTAACGCTTATACAGTACCTGCTGGGTTAGGTACTGATTTTTGTGGTCTGAGGATATTTCAAACAAATTTACGTAGCGTGCGGTTACTGAATAGATTTGATATTTTTTTGCACTATTTATCTCAACTTCCACATTCAATTGATATTATTATTTTGAGTGAAACATGGATTAAGCCTGATCAAATTTCATTATATAATATTCCGGGAGGGTATTTTTTCATGTCGTGATGGACATGGTGGAGGACTCGCGGTTTTTATCAAAAATACAATTGCCAAATACCAAACCTTGAATGTTTACGCTGACCAGTTTTTCTACATTAATGTCCATATTAAGCTCATTGATTCAATACACCCTTGTTTGAATTTACATGCATATTATAGACCTCCTTGGAGGAATAATAAAAATGATTTTTTGGATCATTTGACCAACGCTATTGATACTGATGATGAGTTTTCTGTTCTTGCAGGTGATGTTAATATCAATTTATTCAAATTCCCAACATCTAATGCTAATTTGTTTCTGAATGCTTATGTGAATACTCTTCAATGTAATGATTTTAAAATATCTAATGACAAGACCATGTTCTCGTTCAATTTTGGATCATGCCGGTTTTAAATGTAACTCCTCTGTCAAAGTCAACAACAGTACAATAATTAATCATGCGAGCGATCATAATGTTGTAATCTCACATATTTCTCTTCCCATGAAAATGGAAAAGTATGTTTTGATAAAGTCTAGAACTGATTACAATAAAGCTAATGAAGCGCTGAAGTATTTGTTTGATTCTGACAAGAGGCCTGTTACCGATGATGTTAATATTTTATATTCGTACTTTCTTGATACGTTCAAGAAGACTATTGCCGACTATACCATTACCAAGGTACATCGGGTAAAAAATTCCTATGGGTTTTGCCCCTATATGAATGAACATTTGGAGTTTCTTATTGGCGAAAAGAATAAACTCTGGAGAAAATTTAAGGTCAATAGGCAAAATGCGGTTCTATATAATAAGGTTGTGGCTAGCAATTACATCCTGCATCACTTTATGAATCTTTACAGGCTATTTTCTGAATCATCATGCCCCAAGAAAACTTGGCAAGAAATCAATGCTCTTTTGGGCAAGCGCTGTAAGAAGCCCTAATCATTCGCTATAAAAGTAAAGAACATTCTTATTAATGATGAATTGTGTTCTGACGCTTTCAACAACTATTATGCTAATGCTGGTTCAAATCTGGCTGAAAAAATAACTCTTAAAAGCGTTATGCAGCGTAAAATTAGTAAGAACTCAATTTTCTTAAGCGCAGTGACTCCTCGTGATATTGAAAGTGTGATTTTATCATTGGATAATAGTAAAGGTCCTGGATATGATAAAGTCACTTGTTTATCCCTTAAATGTTGTGTTGGCCCTATTTCTGCGTTATTAAGTCATATTTACAATTGTTGTGTGTTGACAGGTTCTTATCCAGATCTACTTAAGGTAGCGAAGGTCACCCCAATTTTTAAATCTGGGAGTTCTTTTGAAATTTCTAATTACAGACCAATTTCAATTTTATCAGTTTTTGTTTCAAAGTTTCAAAGTTTTTGAAAAACTTATTTATCGATGCGTGATTGATTTTTTGACTGTGAATGATTTTTTTTATGATCGTCAATACGGCTTTCGTCATAGATCTGGCACATACGCAGCATTGTATGAGTTTGTTAATGACATTAGCACAGAGATTGACGCGGGTAAAATTGTTTCGGGAATTTTTCTAGATTTGGCAAAGGCTTTTGACTCCGTTGAACGTAAACTATTATTATCTAAAGTTGATGATGCAGGTCTCAGGGGTAAGGCTCATGATCTTTTCAAGAGCTACTTAACATCTCGTAAGCAATACGTCTGTGTTAATTGGGTTGATAGTGAAATAGCAAACATGAACTACGGTGTCCTTCAGGGTAGCACCTTGGGCCCATTATTGTTTTTGATTTTTATTCACCATTTATTCACCTTCACTGCCTTCATCTTTATAATAAACTCATTTTATTCGCTGATGATACTAGTTTTTTCACAGCTTCATTTAGTAGCTCTTCCAACATCAGCAAAATTAAACATGATTTAACCATTGTCGTTAAATATTTCAACGAAAATAAGTTGACATTGAATGTTGGGAAGTGCAAATTGATACATTTTGGGTCTCCTGCGAACAAAAATTCTCTTTCGCAAGAATTTGTTTTTGACAACATGATTATTCCAACGGTCACTTCAATTAAATTTTTGGGGGAAACCTTGGATGAATGCCTTAATTGGAACACTCACATTACCAATTTATGAAATGTTATATCCAGCCAGATAGGTATTATTAAACGGCTTAGGGTTATGTTACCTATAGGAGTACTCAAGAAATTATACTTATCTCTGGTGCATAGCAGACTTACTTATTGTATTGGTGTGTGGGGAGGCGCAAATAAATCTCTTATAAACAAACTTGAAGTCCTACAGAGAAGGGCGTTGAAACGTTCCCATGGAGTTTCGTGTAGATACCAAACGAAACTATTATTTCTCAAATTAAATCCGTCTGTTCTGTCTGTGAATAATTTACATAGATATGCTGTTTGTAAGTTTGTTCACCAGTCCATTAATGAATTGTGCCATCACAATATTGATTTGACCACCGCGTCACATCCACATTTTACAAGGTATTCTGACCTTTTGCTTAGACCCAAAGTTCAAACATCAATAGGGAAACGTATGTTGTCATATAATGGTCCTACCTTGTTTAATCAGTTACCACGTGATATACGGAGGGCGTCATCTTATGGATTTAGTCGCTTGTTACGTGACTCACTGCTTAAAAGTAATGTCTAGCTACAAAGGTATTCGGACTAAGTATAGCACATACCATATTGATTTTTTTTTTCGTATGATGATTGATCTCTTTGCATTGCATTTTTGTTACCGGGTGAGAGGTGAAGGTGGTTGTTCGAGGAGCGTGGTCTCGTAGTCTCAAATATTCTTTTGGGGAGTGAGACAACGTTTCTTGGGCTTTTAGGATTTGCGATTTTCGCTCGGGTTTTCCTCTCTTTCAGTCCATAGAATCCATAGTTTTTACTTGGTTTTTTTGGTTTGACACCACTTTTGTCTTTATTTTTGTTTTTCTCAGTTTTTTTTTTCTACATTATGTTTTTATATTGATTTTTTATGAATAATTTTTTTTAAGTTGTTTAGCACCTTTAAAAAGTATTTACTTAATGGTGCTTTTCTTTTTTTACGCCTTGCATATGCTATAATTTTTTTATGAATTTTTTTTTATATATGATTTTTGAATGTGATCGCATATGTATGGTCTATTTTTTATACTTGATTGGAAATAAATTGAAATTGAAATGTTAATCTCGTGTTAATTACATCTACGTGTACACAGAATTCATCTCACATGGGTGACGTCATGCATGTCATTCTTCTGTATGCGGTTCGTTGTGGTCACTAAACACCACAACTACCCAGAATTTGAAGCTTGGGTGTCCTTAGGAACGACACTTTCATGTTACAAGTTGAAGAAATATCCTTTGCACAATTTTCCTCACCAGGATTGAACCCGGATATTCTTAGTGGAAAGCCAGAACGTTGCCACTCAGCTAACCCGTTCCTTTTTGATGTTGCTGTAACTTCCTTTTCTTTCAGTAGCTTTAAATTTAAATTCTTCACTTGCACATTGTAATTAGATGTAATTACGTGCTTAATTAACTGGATTGGAAAAAAGACTAGTGAATAGGGAATGCAATTGCCGTATATTTTCTAAAAACCGGTAAACGGTAATACCCAAATTTATCAGTAAATTTACCGGTAATTTATATAAATCTATATATACATATAAATCTTTTCGTTTTTTCGTTTTAATTTTTCAATTTTGACCGCGAATAAGATAAGAAATGCGAGTGAAAAACGAATGAAATATCAATAAATTGTTGAAAAATACGGAAAAAAGGTGCGTCTGGGTATTACAAGTAGAACTTGCATAAATTGTTATTTGATTAATCCAAATTCATCAATAAAACAATTTTTATCGCGGAATAAGCAACATAACCTCACCTTTGGACGATTAATAGCTGAAAATTTGTTTGGTTGCACCCGGAATCAAGGCTACGACATTAACTCAACTCGGTGCTAAGTCACCTGCACCAGTTGTGTGTTCCCTATAGCGCAGTCGATTAAGTCGCTATTACCTTGATTCTTCGAATTCTCCTCTTGAATCCAGTCGAAAATCAAAAATGGAAAACAAAGCGGAAGAATTGTGTTTTTTATATTGACGAATCATACAGAACTTCTGCTAACTCAACATCCACCCTTTTTGTTATTCTTTACCGTTCTGGTATCTCATACAAGATCAAAAATAGGTTTTGAAGAGTGGTCTGAGCTTTTTCTTTGGTGTCAAAAATTCGTTTGTACTTTCCGACTGGACAACAAAATTTGGATCGAATTGATGTACGTGAAGGTGGCCCGTCATTCGTCATGACCGATCCACAACAACCGGTTAAGTATTCTTCTTCAAATTGCCCTGTCGACAACGTCAGGAGTTTTAATGCCGTACGTTCATTGAGGATTCACAACACTCGCATGCACAAAGATTCGCCACCACTCATCATTCCCAATTTTACAAATGCCACGTTAAGTGATGTGACTGTATCTGAAGATGACTTAATGCAGTTATTCAATCTGAAATCGAAAATTGGCGTTCTAAAGCGCATTCCTAAAGGAGCCAGGACAATGGCTGCGAAGTCTTTTTCGCAATTAATCAGGAATTATTGCGTTCAACGACCTATCTTCTTGGTTAAATTTAGAACAATTCGCTTACAAAGCGTTTCATATTCCTAGACGGGATAAAAAAGACAATGAAAATAGAAGCCTCGTTTCACTCGTAAAGGAAAACATTTCCTCGTCACACTTACCAAATTCAAATGATTTGAAAACATCAGATCTCTACAAACGCATTGAAAATAAAATATCGGACTTCGACTTAAAGGGAGCCGTAAGGCTGATAAGTTCGGATGAATCTTTCGCCCCAGCCAACGAAGACACTTTGAACTCACTTCGTGCAAAGCACCCGCTTCCTTCAAGAACTTCTTCCATACCACCTCAACCTACTTCTTTCGACGGTAATCTTCAAGTCACAATTCCTCAAGTTAAGAAAGCGATCATGAGGCTTCGCACCGGATCAGCGGCTGGTCCGGACGGTTTCCGTCCACAGTTTTTTAAAGATTTGATTTCTATATCAGCCGGCAGTGCAGCAACAGAAGCTCTATCTGCCATCACCGATTTATGCAACTTCATGTTTCGTGGTGAAGTAAATCCGGTTGTGTGCAAATTCCTTTATGGAGCATCTTTGTGTGCGTTGACAAAAAAGCACGGTGGCATTAGACCAATTGCCGTCGGCCTTTCGATCAGAAGACTGGTATCTCAACTTGCTTGTTCACATGCAAAGGACGTCATTGGCGATTTTTTCGGCCTCAAGCAGTTGGGATTCGGCGTTGAACATGGCTGCGAAGCTGCAGTCCATGCAGTGAGAACATTCGTCACAAACCCAGCAAACTTTGACATGGTTTCGCTGAAAATTGACTATATAAACGCTTATAATTCTGTCGAAAGAGACGCCATTCTTCATAGCGTGAGAGCAAAGACACCGTTACTTTATAAATATTTCTGGCAGTGTTACGCCTCCACATCCATTTTGTCGTACGGATCGAACTCCATCCTATCAGCAGGCTGTGCTCAACAAGGCGACCCAGCGGCGGCCTTTTTGTTTCCCTTGGCTATCCAACACATCATTAATGACATGGAATCAAAATTAAATATTTGGTACCAAGACGACGGCACCATCAGTGATTTGCCACTTACCGTATTTAAAGATTTCGCTCACCTCATCGAGCTTTCAAATGACATCGGGCTTAAAATTAATCCCTCCAAATGTGAATTGTTTTTTCACTCTGGAATAGTCGACAGTGAAATTGTTTAAAAATTCAATTTGCTCGCACCCGGCATACGTGTAGTCTCGGCTGAAAATTTTAATTTGCTCGGAGCTCCAATCCTCGACGAAGGATTCGATAACATGGCAATGCCAATATTGGAAACAGTCAAATCAATGTTCAGTCGTTTGGAAAATCTGAGCACGCACTCAGCATTCTTCCTGTTAAAGATTGCTTTGCTGTACCGAAGCTTACTTATCTCATTAGATCAAGTCCAGCATGGAAATTCGGCGGTTTCTTGAAATCTTTCGACAGTATGTTAAAATCCGCTTTGGAAATCGTTTTGAATATTAAACTCGCTGATAAAGCCTGGACACAGGCAACATTACCAACGTCTTTCGGTGGTCTAGGAACCCGTCGTCTCGAAAATATTGCACTACTAGCATTCCTCAGCTCAGTTCATGGTGCCATTAATCTCGTCTCTCTAATCACCAATTCATCAGACGAGTCATTGATTGCTAATATGAACGAAGCCCAAGAATTGTGGAGCACATCGAACAACATGATTCCGTCCGTTCCGAATCGTCAGAAGAACTGGGATTTGATCAACGTTTCGCGCATCATCAACGAAAATTTAAATTTCACAAATTTACATGACATCACCAGATTCAAAGCCCTTCAACGTAGCGAATCGAATGCATGGCTAAACGCCTTTCCATCAAAGAACGTGGGCACTTCATTGGACAATAACACTATCAGCATCTGCATCGCTTTGCGTCTTGGAGCACCAGTTTGTCGTCAACACATTTGTCCATGTGGTACACACGGCTTAAGTTGTCAAAAGAGCGCCGGAAGACATTCGCGTCACTCTGAGTTAAACAGAATTTTGTGCCAGGCCTTGAATTCGATTAACATCACATCAACACTGGAACCACCGGGTCTTTTTCGCGACGATGGCAAAAAACCTGACGGGTTAACTTTGGTCCCATGGCACCGTGGTCAACACCTCGTCTGGGACGCCACGTGTTGGGACACACTAGCTGACAGCCATATATTAATCTCTTCAAAGAAAGCCGGCCAAACAACCGAACAAGCTTCGAATTTCAAACATAGAAAATACAGCGAGTTGAAGGCGAACAATTATATTTTCAACGGGTTCGCTGTCGAAACTATGGGATGTTGGTCAAGGGACGCTCTGCAGTTAATCAACAAAATTGGTCCAATGCTAAATGACGTCAGTGGGGACCCACGGTCCCAAAGCTACTTGGTTCAACGGATTTCGTTGGCTATTCAACGCGCAAATGCACATTCAATGATGGGGACACTTCCTTCAACCACGAAACTTGATCAGGTTTTTTATTTGTAAAATCATTCTTGTTCAAGGTGGGAGGGTAAAGGTACAAGAACGAAATAATTAAAATATACATTTTTCATGTTCGATCGGCTTAGAAAAAAATCAAATTAAATAATTTTTGATTTTTGTGTTTCAATCTTCGAAAACGAAAAGATGTTTGCGTCACACTCAATATCGTCGTGTCATATTTGCAATGTATTTTTTAACGAGTATTTTTTTTCATTTACTCAAACTCACAAACACAAATGTGTTTGCCAATTCCGATTCGAATCAACTCATGTTATTTGAACCAGAAGAAACCATACTCAAATACTGGGAAGCACAACGATTTACACGTCCCGAATTATTCAAAATTTCGGAAATTGTGTTCGCAGTGCCAGCCACCCAAGTGACAGTCGAACGCGCATTTTCGACGCTCGATTTTGTATTTACTAAAAACAGAGGCCGAACCAATGCCGACATTTTAGAAAAACAGTTGATTTGTATGCCTAAACCGAAAATTCCAAGACAAGTGATTCCTGTGCTAAGTACAAATACTTTATTTTTTCTTCGATTTTAAATGTCAATTCTCAATAAAATAATAAAACTAAATGAGGTTACAAACAACCGAATCGAAAACCGGTTTTGATTTGATTGAAGAACCAAAACCGGAACCGAACCTTTCACTCTTTTTTTTTTTTTAACCGAACCTCGAACCGAACCGTTTTTTTATTTTCTTTAGAACCAGAACCGAGAACCGAACTTTTTTTCCACAGGTTCGGAAGCCCGAATGAAAGGTGCCAGTATTAGTCCTAATTTCCATCAATATCAATTTGACACCAGCGTGCCTCCTTGAGGTCTAGTTTAAAGGACAAAGAATCCGTATGGGAGCTATAAGAAGGCAGGCAGGTCTCAAAATTCTGTTTGTGCCAAATGAAGGCATTAGTGTAAAACAATGTTTGCGTAATCATCAACTTGACACCTGCCTGCCACCCTGAGTTTTTGCTCTGGGAATCCTGGACTTATACTTGGGATTTGGTAAGGTGGGCAGGCTTATATATAATCTTATATAATCTCACTTATTCTCAACTTGACACCAGCCTTCTAGCTCAAGGAATGAAAAATCCGTATGGGAGCTCTAAGGGAGCTCTAAGGACGCAGAAATCATGTTAACTCTTTCCTTTTATGTGCTACAAATGAATATAATCAACTTCCCAGTGATCTGAAGGAAACGAGGTGTTTAAAGACTTTTAAATCTAGAATGAAATTGAAATTGTTGAAAGAAAGTGACAAATATGAAGTGATATCACCATATTTGCATATTAATTAAAAGAACTGAACTGTGATATTTAACTTGACTACTGTGATACAACGACGACATGATTTCATCATTAATATTATTTATTTATTTCTCTTTGTTATTTATGTAAAATTAATTAATCATTTTTGAACATCAAAAAAAAACTACACTAATTTGTACCATCGTTTGTGCCAATTGAAGACAAATTTTACTATGAAATGCTTAGGCAAAATGCACATATAGACACCAAACTCAGACAAAATTAACCAAGCCGTTGGTCTAACCACATTTCATTAAACAAAATTATTAGATAAAACAATTAATTTATGACATTGTATTCCACGCGATTGAAAAATTATTGGAATGATAATAAATATATTTTCATTAAAAAAAAAAAAAAGACACAGGCTGGTGTCAAAAATCTCCTTGTCCCCAGTAAATGGTATTAGTGCAAAATAACGTGAGCGTAGTCATGAACTTGACACCAGCCTGCCTCCTTAGTTGCTAACTCAAAGACTATTTTTTCTCTATAAGTTCTCTATAAGAAGGCAGGCTTGCGCTAAAATTCTGATTGGGACCAATGAAATGTAAAATTGTAAAATGACATTTCCATAAATATGAATTTGACACCAGACTGCCTCTTTGAAATCAAGCGAGTGAGTACCATGAAAAGGACCTACACTGTTTCCGCATTTTTTTTTTCAACCTACCGTGTCAAAATTTGTCCACTTTCAATGAAAATGCATTCTCACTTTAGTGAACTAAAAGCGAATTCCGAACGACTTTGAAGCTCATTCCCCATTTAATGATGGATTCTCTGTCACTCTAACGGAATGAGTCATCAAAGAAAATTCACTGGACATTGGGACGTCTACATTTAAGGAGAAACAAATTTCATACAAAATGAGATTATAGTATATTAGTACACAATAGATGTAATTTTGGTAATAAGGAATCTCCCGCCGGGTAACTCACAATGACTCACAAAATGACATTTTCCAAATTCGATTCTTCAATTTGATTGATCCTCTTGTGTAGTCCAGAATTGGTTTCCGAATCTTATATGAAATGAATTGGACAGCCAAATTCCTCAAACTATCTATGTACGATTACTTCCATTTATTTTTATAGGTTAATAGAATATTCGCAAATTTCTGAGAATTCGATTGTTCGGACAATGGAATTTTATTACCTTCAAAAACCTACAAAACTAAATGATAAACATTGTACCTTATTTTTTGGTCGCATCTGTCCTCTTTCACCCAATCTACCTGCCTTCTTAAAATTGGACCAACTTTTTCAGTATTTTCATTGAATTGAAAAGCTGGAAACTGAACTAAAGAGTTGCTCTCATAACACAATTAAATCGATCGACACAAGTCATTATTGTTTAATTTGCAGAAAATGTAGTCTCACCTAACTTTCTAGGATAAATTTAAGGCTCCTCCACTCTATTTTCACCAGAAAAACTGTAAAAACCGGTAAACAAAATTTTATTATTATTATTTCGGTAAACATCATAACTGCTTTTTATTTACCGGCTACGTTCCCTACAAGTGAAGAACCAATCCAAAGCAGCTATATAATATAAAGCAATTTTTCGATAAAATTATAAATATTTACAAAAAAAATTTTTCGACTCAACAAAAATGTCCCTTTCAATTTTCTCTACAACATAACAAAAACACTTTTTGTGGTTATGACCGACCTGAGCATACAGTCCGAACTCAACCGATTTTCACGAAATTTTTTACGTTTTTTCCAAATCTTTCAATGAAAATTTTGCTAATTTCACAGAGAAATAAGCCAAAAAGTTTCAACGATTTTAAGATATGGACTCTGGATTCTTTACTGTGAAGAAAGTTTAACGGTAATACCGTACAATATTTATGTTTGTATATTCCAACGATTTGGGCGGCGGCCAAAAATTTGTGATTTATTAGACCCGTACGAAATACAAAGGTCCTATACGTTTACTACAAACAATTTTATTGTAACATGGGCTAGACCGAGGTGGGAGAGAGGGGGGATGCAACTATTATCGTCTAGAGATGACGAATCAGCAATCAAAAAAATGTTCGTCTGTTCGTCTCCACTTCTTTTTTCCCAACGGCTCAACCGATCACCCTAAACTTTTTTTTCCCTGAAAGGAACATGCCTCCCATGATTCAAGTTCGAAGATCAGCAAAATAGATCAAGTGGTTCCGGAGATATGGTCGAGGAAGTGACCAAAAACATGGTTTTTCGAAGGTCGGTGAAGCTTTTTTGCAAATATCTCAGCAAGTATAGCACGGAAATTCCTCATTTTTGTGTCAAATGAAACCATTTGATGTCACAAAACAGGGAAAAAAAATTTTTATGGGAATCGGTACAGGGGTCTGGGCACTGGGACCAATGGAATGGACGAAATTGCGAATCTTGGCCATATACGAAAACAGTTTTGCGTCTATATTTCCTTAACTATGCAATATGGAGATTTACTGTCAAAATCAAAGTTGTAGATAATTTAATTTAAACGAACACGTGTTTCAGCGTTTTGGGGAGATATGTTCCAATTCTGGTATATGGCCACTTCCGTAATTGGGCAGGATGACCCAGATCTCCAGAACTATGAGAGTTAGAAAGTTGTTTCCAAAGGCAAAGTTGTAGAGAATTAAATATAAGCTCACACGTGTTTAAGGGTTTTGGGGAAATATGGTCCAATCCTGGTATATGGCGACTTCCATAATTGGGCAGGATGACCCAGATCTTCAGAACTATGAGAGTTAGAAAGTTGGTTCCAAAGGCGAAGTTGTAGAGAATTAAATGTAAGCTCACATGTGTTTCAGGGTTTTGGGGAAATATGGCCCAATCTTGGTATGTGGCCACTTCCATAATTGGGCAGGATGACCCGGATCTCCAGAACTGTGAGAGTTAGAAAGTTGGTTCCAAAGGCAAAGTTGTTGAGAATTATATTTAAGCGAACACGTGTTTCAGCGTTTTGGGGAGATATGGCCCAATCCTGGTATACGGCCACTTCCATAATTGGGCAGGATGACCCAGGTCTCCAGAACTATGAGAGGTAGAAAGTTGCTTCCAAAGGCAAAGTTGTAGAGAATAAAACTTTAGATAACACGTGTTTCAGGTATTTAGGGAAAAATGACTTAGTCTTTGGATATAAACTTTTCTAGATATGAATGATCTGAGACGTACGTCGGTAGGGCCTTTGACATTACCTTGTGTAATTTCTATGGATCTTTGAAATTCTTACAGTTATAAAAGAACAGAAAACGTTGGATTGTTTGCTTATTTGTATATTTAGGTATGTTCGAGTCGCTTTGCCACATCTATTCTGTTTGTCACATCTATTCTGATACGTACGGGTCTTTGGTTATGTTTACTTAAATACGTTCGATTCTTTTCGTAACATCAACTCTTTTTGCCACATCTATTCTGATACGTACGGGTTCCTTGCATATGTTTTTTAAATTTAAAATTAATCTTTAAAAAAAAATTGCACAACTTTTTTTAGTATAAAATTACGTTGTGTACTACTAGCGTAGTACTTTTTTAATAGTTTCAGTTTTTCGTTTTTCTTGCTAATGAAATGACTCATTTAGTAAGAATAAAAATATTTGAAATATACTAAACAAATGGTTCTACAAACTGTAAACTCCCACACATTAATAATATTGCGCCCACCAGTTACATTATTATGTGTAAAGAACTCATCCTCAATTAAAGACCCTCTTTTCAAATGTTAAAGTGTCTTCATTATGCTGTTTTCTGTTTCGATTTATTAATTACTAACAAGAGTTTAATGGAAATTTAAACCTTAAGGCCAATAAAGGTATGGTGTGTACGTATAGGTTTGGTTATTTGATGAGAACCGTCTGTCTAAAGGAAAATATATTTTACAAACCCGTTAAAATAAACTTTCAAATTGAATCATCTATTCGATTATTGAAAAAATTTTGCCCACATGACGAAAATGAGTTTAAAAGAAGATTTTCCATTGTCAAAGAGAATCGTCGCAGCTTAGTATTTGACTCTTCTCGCACTTTGCTCGGTGAACATATTTTTATTATGCTATACGAAATTGAGTTTCTTGGCCATATACGAAGGCAGATGCTTTTTCGTCTACATTTGCTCAACTATGCAATATGGAGATTTACTGTCAAAGGCAAAGTTGTACAGAATAAAATTTTAAAGAACACATGTTTCAGGGTGGCCCAATTCTGGTATATGACCACTTCTAGAATTGGGCGGGATGTCCCAAATCTCTAGAACTTCGAAAGGTGGAATGTTGCTTCCAAATGTAAAGTTTTAAAGAAAACAATTTTAGAGAAGACGTGTTTCAGGGTTATAGGACAAAATTACCAAATTCCGGAATAAAGCAACTTCTGAAATTGGGAGGTGTAACGAAATTATTCTCTATCCAACAATAGAACAATAGAATAAAAACTATGTACGATGTATTAATACTTCCTAGTCCAAATTTGTTCAAATCTTAACACAATTTATTTCAATAAAAATATATCTTAAATCTATTAGCGCTCCCCTTGTTACCTGTTGTGTTGGGTGGAGAGACTCGTAAAATAAACACCAAGGTTGAGCACATTCATCCAAATCCAAAGTAACTTGCCAATGGCTACACCAATCAGACCAGTGAATGTAAATTTTCCAAAACGAACCAATTCAATCTATTTTTTATATTCTTTCCTAAAAGCTATGATAAGTCGTAATTTCAATGTTGTTCACAGAGCGATTAATAACGAGGAATCTTACCCCTATCTCGGGCTTTATAATCACCATTAATTAAATTTAAAAACAAATTACGCGACCAACTTCTGCCTTACTTTCCTTCGATTGAAACATAATAAATGTTACGGCCTAATCACAACCGTTCAATTCGATATCCACTGTGTAAAAGGATTTGAATTGTATTACGTTCGACTGGTTCGACTACCTGGACCGATGAACGTCCACTTCAATCGGTTGAACATACTTCATACATGTGCTCCACCTGTGTCTCAAAAATTGCACCACCAAATGTCTCCAAAACTAAACCACCGGGTTAATTCAAAACTTCCTTATTATATTCTAATGTTATTGTTTTACAAAAATCAAAACCCAAAGAAACCCAAGTTACAGAGGGACGACGCATATCTATGAAACTATGGCAGTGTTACGTCTCTGACGCAACGGTTCCATCCTCTGCAACCGGTAAGGTGGAACGGGCGAAAAAGAACCAGTGGAGAGGAAGCACGAATATTGAAATGACGAGACAGTCGAATCAGTTTGCGAGCGGCACCCGTGCAGAACAGACGCACCGCGAAACATCACCACCACACATCGCACCACATATTTATCAAATATTTATAATAAAATACGGAACTATTTATTGGCACTAGTTAAAAATTAATTTTTGTCAAGTTTTTTTCGTCAAGTTATTTTGCTATTTTGTCAAGTTGGACATTTTCCTTTTACAAAATATATTTTTATCAATTACTCCTTAGTAACCCGCTTTAAGGAGTATACCGAAACATGTTTTGACATAGTCTGAGTATTATTCTATGGCCATCGTTGCTGATATACACATGGTCTTAAGACAAGGTGTACTGATGAGTCGTAAACGACGAAATCAGCACTTTTAGTTTTTCGATTTTTGTTAAACAATTGGAAGTAGGATGAAGAATTGTGAGTGGCTTTTAAATGTTGATTCAAGCGGGTGGACTTTAATCTGCCGAAGGTACAGCAGCCATAGTAAAATATTACTTCTATGGGTGCAATTGTACCAAAACGAGAGTTTTCTCAATTTTTACATTGATTGCAAGTTTGTGTACTTCTTTGCACAGAGGGTATGGTTAGCCCCTTGGAGCCGAAATATTCAACGTAAATACTATCTTCGATAGTCGTTGAATTGTGGTGATCTGCTTTGCAGAATAATCCAAATTAAAAAATAACCGAAACAAACTCACAATTCTTTTACTTCCAAATTATTCAAACAAAAAGGCATGCATCCAATCGTAGGATCTGGATTGTATAAAGGGCGAGTTGACATAGTCTGAGTATCATTGTACGGCCATCGTTGCTGATATACACATGGTCTTAAGACAAGGTGTACTGATGAGTCGTAAACGACGAAATCAGCACTTTTAGTTTTTCGATTTTTGTTAAACAATTGGAAGTAGGATGAAGAATTGTGAGTGGCTTTTAAAAATTTTCCTTGTACGTAGTGTTTCTGTCATAATAAAAATGTCGTAACTTGACAAAAAAGTATTTTGATTTTTTAATTTGACAAATAAGTATTTTTAACTTGATATTTAAATAGTACCCAATAAAATCTAGTGATTCAAACATATAAAAAGTCGGTGTCGTTATTTCGGAACGGGCAGCCACAAGCTTATTCAAGCAGTTATAAAGCTGTTTCCAAAAGCAAAGGCGTAGAGAATAAAATTTTTGAGAACACATGTTTCAGGGCTTTAGGGAACAATAATCCAATTCGGGAATATGACCACTTCGTCTTTATGATATGGTGGAGCACATTCAAAATCAATGCCTTGGGTAATTTCTATGGATCTTTAAAATTCTTATATTTATAAAAGAACATAAAACATTTCATTGTTTGCTCATTTCAGCATTTAGATACGTTCGAGACTTTTTACATCATCTCTTCTGTTTGGCACATCATTTTTGTTTGTAACATCTATTCTGATACTTACCGGTCTTTGGTTATGTTTTCCTTTAATTTTTGAACTTTGATGGTTTTGTCATGTCATGTGAAAGAATGTGGGTCTTTGACTCTTTTAGAGTTACAAGAGGGAGGAGGTCTGAAAAATGTCAATTTTTGTGTTACGTAATTTTTGAACGGCGCCCAATAGGTAGTAAATAAAATTTCAATATTAACTTTTTCCTTGAAAATATTTGAAAACATATGAAGGGATCTGTACGTATCAGAATAGATGTGGCAAACAGAATACATGTTGCAAAAAGATTCGAACGTATCAAAGTAAATGTTGCCTTTACTCTTAAGTGTATGAAATTACGTCGACATTAAATTGGATTGGAAATTGCCGAAAGAGCAATATTGAACAACCCGTTGAAGAAACGGTGTAAAAGTCTCTCCAAATATTCAAGCAACCGTCAAAATAAAAAAAGTTAAAATTTAAAAAAAAAAAGTGAAATTTTTTTTCCGACATATTTTCAAAAAATGTCATGTATACCGCCGAAGTTAGAACCGACCTAGAGCACTCGATGATAATAATTTTATTGTCTACTAAAAAGCCGACATGGTAAAAAAAAGTGGCTATCATTAATCATAGCTCTCATTAAAAAACCAAAACAATTACAAAAAATACTTAAAAGATAACATAAAATAAAAGTTCATATGAATAAATAACAAAAAATCAAAAAGAATTACGACATCGAAAAAAGAAAATACAAAAAAAGAACAAATTCACAAAAATCGGCTTGATGCCTTGTCAAATTATTAAAAGCATTATTTAAAAATAAAAATTTAAATGCGTCAAAGGAAATAAAAAAAAATCCAACAATAAATATTGGTTGTCAATTTATTAAACCATAAAAATGGCAGCGTCAAGGTGTCTTTGAACAGGCCAAGAGTGTCAAAAGAAAATTCAGCTACAAAGTTGTAATGATGCTGTCGTCACTGTTCTCGAAATGATTCCGACCAGTCTTATCTGAAAAAGAAGGGGTTATTGGTACCCAGTCGGCTAGACTGGAAGTCCTCTGTGCCATACTTCCATAGAGAAAAAATTTTGCCACTGACACCGATCTTCTATCACTTACAGTTCTCAAAATGTTTGAATTTTTCGAAAATATATTGTCTAGATCGATCCACGCTAAAATTAGCGACAAGATTGGGAGGCATCATGACATGCGTATCACCGAAACAGGCTTCATCAAGACATGCGCCACACCTAAACCAACAACTTTGCCTTTGATACCGACCTTCTATCTATAATAGTTTTCAGAATATTTGCATTTTTCCAAAATAAATTGCCTAGATCGATCCACCCAACCATTAGCGGCCATATTAACAGGCATCCCGACACGCACCACACCTAAACCAACAACTTTGCCTTTGACACCAATCTTCTATCTCTTATAGTTTTCAAAATATTTGAATTTTTCCAAAATAAATTGCCTATATCGATCCACCCTAACATAAGCGGTCATATTGGCAGGCATTACGACATGCGCCACACCCAAACCAACAACTTTGCCTTTCACACCGATCTTCTATCTCTTATCGTTCTCAAGATGTTTGAATTTTTCGAAAATATATTGTCTACATCGATCCACCCTAACATTAGCGGCCATTTTGGCAGGCATTGTGACATGCACGCATGCACCACACCGAAACCAACAACTTTGCCTTTGACACCGATCTTCTATCTCTTATTGTTTTCAAAATATTTGAATTTTTCCAAGATAAATTGCCTAGATCGAAAAATGTCCGTCCGTCCGTCTGTCAACATGATAACTCGAGTAAAGCTCAACCGATTTCCAAAAACTTTTTTTTCCCTGAAAGGTAATCAAAAAATCTTTTATGGGATTGAATCTGGTCACTGTCGACCCAAGGGCCGCCGAGCTAGGGCCGTTTAAGTGGTTTTTGGTCTTTAGTGCATAGCTCGCGTAAATCTTTTTCGATTTTCGTAATTTTTTTTTATTTGAAAGAACTGGGATTGGCCGACAATTTATGGAAGAAATTTTTTTGAATTTAAGTCCTTGGACTTAGTTGGGGCACTAAAATCGAGTCTCTGCTAGGGTTCTATGTGTTTTTTGTCCATAACTCGGGCAAATCTTCTCCGATTTTCATAATTTTTTTTTGTCTGAAAGATTTGTGCATAGCCGACAATTATTGGAGGAATTTTGTTGAAATTGAGTCCTTGGACTTAGCTAAGGCACTAAAATCGAGTCTCCACTAGGGCTCTATGTGTTTTTTGTCCATAACTCGGGCAAATCTTTTCCGATTTTCATAAATTTTTTTTTGTTTGAAAGATTTGTGCATGGCCGACAATTTATGGAAGAAACTTTTTTGAATTTGAGTCCTTGAACTTAGCTTGGGCACTAAAATCGAGTCTCTGCTAGGGCTCTTTGTGTTTTTTGTCCATAACTCGGGCAAATCTTTTCCGATTTTCATAATTTTTTTTTGCTTGAAAGACCTGAGCATAGCCGACAATTTATTTGAATTTGGGTCCTTGGACTTAGCTAAGGCACTAAAATCGAGTCTCCGCTATGGCTTTATGTGTTTTTTGTACATGACTCGAGTAAATTTTTTCCGATTTTCAAAATTTTTTGTTTGCTTGAAAGATCTAGGCATAACCGACAGTTTATAAAAGAAACTTTCGCATGTGCTTAGGGCTCAAGTGGGCCATGTCGGTCCTAAGGTCGGCTTTAACCAAAAAACAATTTTTTTTGCTATGTTGCAAAGGAAATTGAGGGAAACCTTTTTGGGTATGGAAGTGTGTGTCCGAGGCCTTTACTTAGGGCTCTAGGTCGGTACTAAGGTCGACCCTCGCCCAGAAATGGTTTTTTCTATGTTGCAGAGAAGATTGAGTAGAATATTTTTCTATATTTGGGGGTCAATTTTGTGCTTTCGGAAAGGTTTTTTTACACCGTTTCTTCGGACGGGTTTTTCAATATTGCTCTATCGGCAATTCTCAATACAACTTAATGTGGACGCAATTTTATACACTTAAGAGTAAAGGCAATATTTACTTAAATACGTTCGAGTCTCTTCGTAACATCAACTCTGTTTGCCGCATCTATTCTGATACGTACGAGTCCCTTCATATGTTTTGACTACCTCTCAGGGAAAAAGAAGTTTTTGAAAATCGGTTGAGTTTTACTCTTGTTGACAGATGGACGGACATTTTTTTTATTGTTGATTCGTCATCTGAGGACGATGCTCTCTGAAATTCGACTGGTTACAAACGTCGTGGTAAACGCATAAGACCTTTTTTCGAAGAACTACGTTCTTCGTACAGGTCTAAAAGTCGGAGCGAAGATGTAAATAGGACAAATCCAAACAATGTCAAGAATTTTCAACTAATGTTCTCATGTGACACTTCGTCATTCAGACGTCTTCCATGAGGAAATCTCGATCCCCGAGACGACTAGGATTTTTCTGCGATTTACAGCTATAAGGATAGTCCAATAATTCATCCAAGTCTCGTGGTTCGGCTTCCAAAACGCACAAACGAAAAAATTTGTGACGTCACTCATATATAAAAGGTGGTACATTTCGTGTTCTTTCATCAGAAGCATTTGAAAAAGTACGAATAAAATTCGTTACATCTACGCATTCTTAAACAAGGTTAATTAAAAATGGCATATTTGCATTATATGCACAATTTAAAATAAATAGAGAAAGAAAACTCAATAGTTTTTGAATTCGTTTTTTTTTTTTTTAAATAAACTCACATCCTTAATTTAGAATACGAAGAAAACACACGAAAGATGGAATTTGTGGATTTTATGTATTCATGAGTTCGATACCGACCTCTCCAGCGATTTAACCTGTCAATAGAAGTGGACACTAAATAACACTGATACAACCAGTGGAGTGGTCTTCACGATGTCTGCACAAGACGAAAAAAGTGTCATCAATTTCAGTTGCCGAATCAGTTGGCTATTGTTATCCTACCGGCAGTTTGCATTACTAATTATAAAATTCAAAAGTTTGTCTGTTTGTCTGTCTGTCTGTCGGTTTGTCGGTCACAAAATTCCAGCGTGAACCAACATAGGTCTGACCTGCTTGAAGAGTTCCAAGGAACTGAAGCAAAAAGTCGTTTTGCATTGCCTTTTATAAGCCGAAAGCCAAAGAAAAGGCAATGCAATAGTATATTCTTTTGCATTGCCTTATATGATTCAAAAAAGGCAATGCAAAAGTAGATTCGCAAGTGAATCTACCTACGTCCGACCTGCTTGAAGAGTTCCGAGGAACTAAAGCAAAAAGTCGTTTTGCATTGCCTTATATGATTCAAAAAAAGGCAATGCAAAAGTAGATTCGCAAGTGAATCTACCTACGTCCGACTTGCTTGAAGAGTTCTGAGGAACTAAAGCAAAAAGTCGTTTTGCATTGCCTTATATGATTAAAAAAAAGGCAATGCAAAAGTAGATTCGCATGTGAATCTATCTACGTCCGACCTGCTTGAAGAGTTCCGAGGAACTAAATCAAAAAGTCGTTTTGCACAGCCTTATATGATTCAAAAAAAGGCAATGCAAAAGTAGATTCGCATGTGAATCTACCTACGTCCGACCTGCTTGAAGAGTTCCGAGGAACTAAAGCAAAAAGTCGTTTTGCATTGCCTTATATGATTCAAAAAAAGGCAATGCAAAAGTAGATTCGCATGTGAATCTACCTACGTCCGACCTGCTTGAAGAGTTCCGAGGAACTAAACCCTCCCTTTTGCATTGCTTTTTTTAACCCAAAAAAGCAATGCAAACCTAATTTCGAGGGGGAAGAGAAAACCACAAGGGAAACCTAGAGACAGAGAACGAGAGACGTTCCTTTTGTTAATTCTGGACCGCAATGAAGCAGTCCAACAAAAATAAAGCGCTCTTATTATGGGTACAGTGTCTCCCATAATAAGAACAGTATCGCCATCCGCACCTAGCATCGTTTTGCAACGACGCTTAGCGCTGGACATCACCAACCGGCGATACTTTCAAGCGAATTAAAAAGTGGTATTTATACATTTGGAACTGCATACTTCCTGTGAAGTATAAAATTTATACAACGAAAAATGATTAGAAATTTTGTATGAGATTTGTTCAAGTAATTTCAGGGAGAATGTTTACGTGTGTGTGAGTGCGCACATGTAATAAGAAGCAATAAACGAAAAAACTATTTTATGCACGTGGCTTCATTCACTAATATTCTCAATGTATTTACATTCGTTTATTAAGTGGCGTATTCAAATTTTTTTTTT
>CM055404.1:459718-545016 GCA_029228625.1 Pseudolycoriella hygida | reverse complement strand
AGCCGTTTTCGAGAAAACTCCAAAAAAGTGGGTTTTCATACAAATGGCTCTGAAACTAACTAACTAAGTAACTAACTAACGTAGGATGTTTCCATTAACTTTGGTTTCTATGAAAGTGCACATTTTGTATGGAAAATGACGATTTTCTAAAGGTCATATCTCCGGATCCACTGGACCGATTTTAATGAGTGAGAAGACATTTCGCCTTAGAATTTTCCGTAGAATCCAGGAAAAATATTTTCCGGGGGGTACGTCGCAAGGGAGGGAAGTCAAAACTCCGCTGTATATATGGTTCCGAAGTCTACGAAAAAAAAATTTCTGAATTTTTTGCTCGTGGGGACTTGCGTCACGGGCGCATTGCTACCGCGCGCCCATGATCTATAGTCTAGGTAACAGCGTACACACTGAAGTCAACGGTGAGCAGTGAGCACTCATTGGGAGTTGTAAATTGTAACCCAACACTACTTACAAAAAATGTTTATGTCCAACATAGACGAAAATGTCCGGTAAAGTCGAATAGAACATAATATTTTTCAGAAACACTTCGACATTTCCGACTCAGGGGAATCGCAATAAAAATGCATTAACAACAAAAATTGGATTCTTTTTTACATATTTTTGAGACACAATAGTCTCTAAAATTATTCATAATTATCAAAAATTCCACGTTTCCAGTTTAAAAAGTTTTTAGATTTAAATTCATCATGCATAAACTCGAAATTTTCATATCGACTAAAAAGCCGATCCACGCCGGGTAAACGTTTTAAACCATTTACTGTAATGCTGCCTAAATTTAACAAAATGTTGACAAGAAAAGTAATAAAGTCAATGATATACCAAAAAATTTAAAATGGTCAAAAAAGCCCTTTCTGATGAAGACCAATCTTCTATTTCTGTGGTGATTTAGAATTGCACTCCTTTGAAACTTGTGTACTTTGAAAGAGCTTGAAAAAGTGATCTAAGTTAAACTATTGAAACCATAAAAATGAAGATCAGAGTCCTTCTGTTCCCTCGCAAAACATTCACGTTATTTCACGGTCTCAAGAATTTGACAAGATTCAGTGAGAGATCCTAAGGACTAGGACTAACTTTTTTTTGAACTCACTGGTGAACTTTTTCATGCTCTTTCGATATAACCACATCGGAAAGATTCTACATCAACAATAAGTTCAGAATGCAGACGTACACAAAGAGTAATCTTATTGCAAAAAACGTAATAAGATTACGTTTGTAACATTACAAAATTGCAAAAACCCACCTTTGATTTACTCGGCCATTAGGAAAGATACAGTGAATTTTTGAAAATTTCTCGATTTTTCGGTCCAACCTGAGTCAAAAAATTTTATTATTTTTTGGACGTTTCGCGATTTTATTACCGCATCATCAGCAAAACTAAAATTACAGAAAACATAATTAATACAAAAATAATGCAAAGAAAAATTACAAACTTACAAAAACTTAGATAAAAAACATAAAAACTTTACAGATACATTGCAACAAAGATACAGTACTGGTGTACTTTGAAACTGAACCTTGTGAAAAACGTAACAAAAGGCGTTTTTCGCAGGGTTTAGTGACCGAACTCAAGGACATGGGTCAACATTTTTTCGAAGAGAACTTTGGTGAACTTGTTTATGCTCTTTCAAAGTACACAAATCACGAAGCTGTATCTTTCCTAATGGTCGAGTAAATCGAAGGTGCGTTTTCGTTACAATGAAATAAATGCGTTTTCAACGTTAATTTTCAAAGTTATTAAATTTAGGCAATATTTCAGTTAGAAATTTAGTTTTGTAATTTATGGTTTATAGTACGAGTATATTACAGAAAAACACTGTTATGAGTAATATTACAAGTGTGCGTTAACCGTAAACATCGCACACAGTGTTCCTCTGTACTACGTTTTAACGTGTACCCACAAGGTAAGTTGAAATCTACAAAACATCTTATTTCATAAAAATCAATTCAAGTTTCAAATTTTGTTATGTCCACTCTACGAACGAATCAAAGTTGCCGCGTGCCAATTCATTCAAGTTTGTATGAAATTACTTTAGTTGTCGGTTAAATTTTTGTTTAGTATCGAGATTTAATTCAAGTTTTTCATCTTTATTGAGAACTTATAGGCGGCTTTAAGGAACACATGTTTTTGCCGAGAATTGAGTAATGTCATAGGCAGGACATTCGTTTCCGTAAAATACCACAAATTTAAGAATTTTGAGACTCACAAATTTTTACAATATCAAAACAAACACGTCGCATAAGATTTACCGACTACTCTGACTACACGTACGTTATGAGCCATTTACCTATCGCGTCGCACACTGGTTATATCAACTTACCGAGTGGGTACACGTTAAAAACGTTTACGTGGCTTCCTATTCGACATGACAATTTGAAGAGTGTGCAATGCACATCTTCAAACTTTTTGAATTGGAAACATTAAATTTTTTGAAGTTATGAATAATTTTAAAAACTATTGTGACATGAGACTATGTCTAAAAAGCTAATATTTGTCGCTTATGTATTTTTTGCGATTTTCCGCAACTTCTCGTTGGAAGCGTTGGAAGCTTGTAAAAATCGCATTTCAGAGTCAGTTCCTTCTTCAAATAAACAGATTCAAGAAAATAGAAAATATTTTTCTCAAAACCCCATGATCTCTTACTGGAAATTTTCTTCTGGATTATTAATCTAGTACGAATGAACCGGACTAGTAAAAAAATTATTCAGCAGGACTATACTCCCATACTTATAAAAAATGTTTGGTAGATTCGCAAATATTTATCGAGGTGTTCATAAAATTCTCTTTTTCTTGTGTACGAATACAAAATGCTTGGGAGATTCGTAAATATTTTACGAGGTATAAATTCTCTTTCTCTTGCGTACACAATACGCAATGAGAAACAAACATCTTGTTCTTCGTGCGTTATATCAAAACTTATTATAGAATGATACTTGTATATGTATATGAATGAATCGATTAACTCTTATAACAATAAATGACGTCGGGTCATTATTAACGCTTTAAAACAGTCTACATACTTACTTACTTAACCGGCACTACAACCCAACATGCTTCTCCAACCGGACCTATCCGCAGCTAACGTCTCCCAGATGGATACTCCAACAGTTTTTAAGTCGGCAAGAGCTGCGTCATACCATCTGGATTTTATACGCCCTCCGGTCTGGTTTTAAGGATTTTTTCGGAATACGATGATCTTCCATTCGTTATACATGACCGAGCCATCGTAGTCGGTTTATTTTGGTAGTTCTGACTATGTCCGGCTCTCGATAAAGCTTACTAAGCACATGATTGAATCGTCTGCGCCATCGGTTTGGCTTACTGACTTGGACTTTAAGATTTTCAGAAGGCCGTAATAACTCCGGTTGCCCAGAGTTACTTGTATCTTAATTTCGTCCGCAATGTCGTTATTAGTGTTCAACTCCAATCCAAGATATACGAATTTGTTAACCATTTTAAATGTGTGTGTGTCGATCGTTGCGGTTTCCTCCTGGTGTCGGTACCTTTCCTCTCGAGGCCATGACTTTAACAACATCCATATTTCGTCCAATCCGGTGATTAACCCTTCTTCTATTTTTCAAAAGTTTAAAAAAAACTAAAATAAAATTTCTTTTCATATATCGTTTTAGTAATTCGCTGCTCTTATGGTTTCGCTCTTTTTTCATGCATAGGAAGCAGATGGTGAAGATAAATTCGAGCATGTCTGACGTAATTAATGTACATTCTGGAATTGGTCAAGGCTCGATATTGGCTGCTATAATGTTTCTGGTATTCTTCAATGCCTCCGATTGTACTTCTGATCACACTAGAGACATCAACCTTGCAGATGATAAAAAGATCGTCCATAACAATATTTCAACCATTGACGATACCTCATCGATGCAGTCATCAATTAACAACTTCTTAAAATGGTGCGCCGACAATGATTTCGAGTTGAATGCTGACAAATGTAAAGTGATTACTTTATCCCGAAAACGTTCTCCCATATTGGCAGACTACAAAATGAATGGCAACATAATACCTCGTGTTCACACTATCAAAGACATCGGTGTTAATTATGACGACGGTTTCTCCTTTAATGTACATTCAGAACTTGCAAACCAGAAAGCTATGTCGATGCTATCATTTGTGAAGCGCCAATGTTATGTACGATTTAATGTTAATACAGCAAACATGTTATACTCGGCCATAGTTCGCTCATATCTTGAATTCGCATCCACAATCTGGTCACCGTACCACGCAGTCCATATTCATTGGAAAGCGTTCAAAGACAGTTCGTCCTATACGCAAATCGTGATCGCTATGTTGATGATGATGATACTGTAGTCAGTACGCAGACAGATGTGCCGAACTTAACCTAAGGTCGTTGCTGAGGCGACGAACCAATGCAGCAACCTTTTTTTTCCGTGACGTTCTGACTGGTAAAATTAACTCGCAGTTCATTCAGAATAAAATAGTATTGAACGATGGGTCACGAGTTTTGCGAAAAACGACAATGATCAGGACCACGAGTAGCATATGCGAATACTCGCAGTTTTCCCCCTTCAACTTTGCTTGCAAATTATTCAACCGTGCTGTAAATCATGTTAATCCAACACTACCATCTCGTGAGTTTCGTAAAGAAGTTCATGAACTTGACGACTCGATCTTCGGAAAATTTGGCATGGTGGGATAATGTGTTTGTTTGGTGCTTTCACTATTGCTGCGGATAAAATCGAAAGCACCCACCCGGTGATTACTTATTACTGTATTTGTAAAAGACATATCAAAAAGATATGTTTTTCTTTCTGCAGCATTCTCTGATGTTTGGTACGTCTACAGTGATTTGACGACACCTGACGATGGTTACAGACTTATTCACCTTTTGACGATTTATTCCAACTATTTACTTGACGATGCTTTGGCAAATTTTTATTTATATACCTTTTTTATTATTGACTTTTACGCGATTTATTTCAATTATCTACTTTGACGATGCTGCTTTGGCAAATTTTTATTTATTATGCTTTTGATTTTTTAAAAAATTTATTATGACGAAAATTTACATTTTCTCTATTTCTTTTTTGTTCATGTTATCCTCGTTTTTTGTTCATGTTGCATTTTCTTTTATTTTGTATAATTTTCAATTGTTTGCCTCTCTGTAAATTTTTTATATTTCTTTATAAGTATTATAACGTTTTCATGGTTTTAATGGTGACAGCAGTCATAGTCTCTCTTTTTACATGTCAGCTAGTGTATAGTTAGACAATAAAATTAATATCAATCAAAAATGTGGCCAATTTTTTGCTATTCTTTTCCTTACTTCATCTTGAAGACGTCTGTGGCTTATCTTGACGACTCCTTCCTGCGTTTTCTGAAGTTTGGCCTTCACCTATTTGACGACGCGTCGCGATGCCTGACGATGATTATTTACTTGACGATGCTTTGGCAATTTTTTTTATTTATATACCTTTTTCATTATTGACCTTTTGACGATTTATTTAATTATTCACTTTGACGATGCTGCTTTGGCAAATTTTTATTTATTACCTTTTTTGTCGACTTTTCTCTATTTCTTCTTTATCCATATCGATCATCGTTCTTTGTTGGACCCGTACGAAGTACAAAGGTCCTATACGTTTACTACAAACAATTTTATTGTAACATGGGGTAGGTCGAGGTGGGAGGTGGGGGTATGCATCTATTATCGTCTAGAGATGACGAATCAGCAATAAAAAAATGTCCGTCTGTCTGTCTGTCCGTCTGTCTGTCCGTCTCCACTTTTTTTTCCAAACGGCTCAACCGATCAGCCCAACCTTTTTTTTCCCTGAAAAGTACATGCCTCTCACTATTCAAGTTCGAAGATGAGCAAAATCGACCAAGTGGTTCCGGAGATATAGTCGAGGAAGTGACCAAAAACATGGTTTTTCGAAGGTCGGTGAAGCTTTTTTGCAAATATCTCAGCAAAGTATAGCACGGAAATTCGCAGTTGTGTGTCAAATAAAGCATGTTGATTGTCACAAAACAGTGAAAAATTTTTTGTGGGAATCGGTACAGGGGTCTGGGCACTGAGACCATGGAATGGACGAAATTGCGAATCTTGGCCATATACGAAACAGTTTTTCGTCTATATTTCCTTAACTATGCAATATGGAGATTTACTGTCAAAGGCAAAGTTGTAGAGAATTAAATTTAAGCGAAAACGTGTTTCAGGGTTTTGGGAAAATATGGCCCAATCCTGGTATATGGCCACTTCCATAATTGGGCCGGATGACCCGGATCTCCAGAACTGTGAGAGTTAGAAAATTAGTTCCAAAGGCAAAGTTGTAGAGAATTAAATTTAAGCGAACACGTGTTTCAGAGTTTTGGGGGCCCAATTCTGGTATATGGCCACTTCCATAATTGGGCAGGATGACCCAGATCTCCAGAACTATGAGAGTTAGAAAGTGGGTTCCAAAGGCGAAGTTATAGAGAATTAATTTAAGCGAACACGTTTTTCAGGGTTTTGAGGAAATATGGCCCAATCCTGGTATATGGCCACTTGCATAATTGGCAGGATGACCCAGATCTCCAGAACTATGAGAGTTAGAAAGTTGGTTCCAAAGGCGAAGTTGTAGAGAATTAAATATAAGCGAACACGTATTTCAGGGTTTTGGTGAAATATGGCCCAATACTAGTATATGGCCTCTTCCATAATTGGGCAGGATGACTCAGATCTCCAGAACTATGAGAGTTTTAAAGTTGGTTCCAAAGGCGAAGTTGTAGAGAATTAAATTTAAGCGGACGCGTGTTTCAGGGTTTTGGTGAAATATGGCTTAATACTGGTATTTGGCCTCTTCCATAATTGGGCAGGATGACCCAAATCTCCAGAACTATGAGAGATAGAAAGTTGGTTCCAAAGACGAAGTTGTAGAGAATTAAGTTTAAGCGAACACGTGTTTCAGGGTTTTCGTGAAATATGGCTTAATACTGGTATATGGCCTCTTCCATAATTGGGCAGGATGACCCGAATCTCCAGAACTATGAGAGATAGTAAGTTGGTTCCAAAGACGAAGTTGTAGAGAATTAAGTTTAAGCGAACACGTGTTTCAGGGTTTTGGCGAAATATGGCCCAATACTGGTATATGGCCTCTTCCATTATTGGGCACTATGACCCGATCTCTAGAACTATGAGAGTTGGAAAGTTGGTTCCAAAGGCGAAGTTGTAGAGAATTAAATTTAAGCGAACACGTGTTTCAGGGTTTTCGTGAAATATGGCTTAATACTGGTATATGGCCTCTTCCATAATTGGGCAGGATGACCCAGATCTCCAGAACTATTAGAGTTAGAAAGTAGGTTTCAATGGCGAAGTTGTAGAGAATTAAATTTAGGCGAACACGTGTTTCAGGGTTTTGGAAAAATATGGCCCAATACTGGTATATGGCCTCTTCCATAATTGGGAAGGATGACCCGAATCTCCAGAACTATGAGAGATAGAAAGTTGCTTCCAAAGACAAAGTTGTAGAGAATAAAATTTTAGAGAACACGTGTTGCAGGGTTTCAGTGGAAAATGACTTAGTCCTTGGATATAAGCTTTTCTAGATTTGAATGGTCTGAGACGTACTTCGGAAGACGTACTTGAGGAAGTTTCGCTGTGAGTGATGTAAATAATTGGACTTACCTTGCCTATTTTATTCATTCATATAAGTGCGAAAAAGTTGGGAGAACTTGATAAATATTAAATATCTGAACTTTACGTTTGTTTAAAATTAGTGTTTTCAAATTGTCGTTCATTAATTCAATTGTGTTGATTTAGATTTAGTAGTAAAAGTTAAAAAGCTTCGCTGATTTAATGCAAGTTCCGTGTCATTTAAATGTATTTTTAATTATGTTATTATATGTATTTGATATGATAATAATTTTATTGTCTACTTTTCTCAAGCCGACATGGAAAAAGAGTGGTTATGACCGCTGTCATAACCCTCATTAAAACCATGAAAACGTTGCAAATAATATACTTAAAGTAAATTAACATAGTCACGGCCAAAATAAAAATCACAAAGGAAAAACAAAAACTAAAAAAGAAAGATAAAAATATGATAAAAGCTCTAAAGATTGCAAATACAAATAAAAAAATCACTCAAAAAAATTTAAGATTTAAAGAGCTTTGTCATAGAACATAGATGAATCAAAAGATAATTCAAGTCAAATTGCAATCAAAAAAAAAGTAAGAAAACTTTGTAAAAAGCAGCGTCAAAGAAAGAACAAAACCAAATCCATCATGGTGTCGTCAAATAAATGTAATAGAAAACTAAAATCAAATTGTGGAAGGAAGCGATGATATCAGGAAACACAACTGTCAGCAATTACCAAATGAACCAAACACTGAATCATCGAGTTCCAGTGTAAAACGACGAAATTCTCGTGATGGTAATGTTGGATCTATATGCGCAGCAACCATATTAAACAAACGACAAGCGAGATTGAATGGAGAGTACGTCGAGTATTCCTGCCTAAACAAAGGAAAGCGAATTAACGATGGGTTGCGTAGCGCTCTGGATCCATCGTACAAGCTGATGCTGTCGCGAAGTAATTTAGAATTGACTTTTCCGGTTAGTAAATCGTGAATGAAGAATACTGCTGCATTCGCTCGTCGTCTCACTAGCGATTGTAGATTTGATTTGATAGGAACTTGCATTCTTGTTGTTTGCTGATACTATTTGGCGAAGTTTTTATAGCAATCATTTCCATTATATCCCTATTTTGTTTCTTAGGTTCTTTAATTAAAATTTCAACATTATCCCAGTTAATTTGATGATCCGTTTCAATAATATGTTCGCAAAGAGCACTATGTGCTTTATTTCTTTAATGTATAGCGAGCGGTATTGTTGTGTTACATTGACGGTACATCGCCAATGTATACATAAAATAAATGCCACGAAATTGCACGAAACTGTGTAAACTGCACGAAACCACTTATAAGCTGCACGAAACCATGTAAATCTAGTTACTGTGTAAGGTATGAAACGCTCTCATCGTACTAAACGAAAAACATGGCCGCTTTGTTGTTGTCAAAGCGAACGTGTGGAAAATATGTGACATTTTTTGGCGTGTTTTCAACGTACCGCTCGCTTATGCATTAAAATTTTGAACTGAATTGGCTATGATATGCAGTTGTAACACATCTGCGATTACGACACCTCGCCTTTGGCTCGGATATCGCAAACTAAAGTTGTAACACGTCTGACAACTGAATTACATAGCCAATGCAGTTAATAACTATACCCTACAATTATATTTGTGATTTTCTAGGCGCTTTTGAAGACGCTGAATCGTTTGGCCTATGTATACTTTACCACAAGAACATTTAATTTTGTATATCAAACCAGATTGTAATAGTATTGGGGTTGCATCTTTAATTTTAGTGAAAATCATTTGCTTCAACGTATTATCTCCTTTGCCAACTACCTGTATATTATGCTGTTTAAACATAATTTTAATTTTTTCGAATAAACCATTGACATAGGGAATAGAAACATATTTAACATTTAACTCAGTTTTTTTGTCTTTTGGTTCATCAATGTTATCTATCACTTTTTTCATAACTTTTTCAACCAATTTAGGTGGGTAATTATTTTTTGATAATGTTTTTTTAATTAATTCACAATTTTCTTGATGATATTCAGGTGATGCTAACTTAATACTACGTTCTGTCAAAATTGCTATTGTATTCTTTTTGTAACTAAATGGAAGATTAGAAAGGAAGTTTAGGTAGCGACCTGACCATGATTCTTTATGATACCAGTTAGTAGTAATACGCCCATTCTCGTCACGAATTAATAATGTATCTAAAAATGCCAATTGGTTTTCGTTTTCAATTTCCATCGTAAATTGTAGATGTTCGTTTATACTATTAAAAGTATTTTTTAGTTCATTCACTTTATCACGTGGACATGCTGTACAGCTATCATCAACAAACCTGTAGTAGAATGGCGTTATAATTTTAGATTTCTTAGCTACCTCATCTTCCAACATTTCTAGGACTAAGTCTGCTACAACAGGGCTTACTGGTGATCCCATTGGGGTTCCAAATATTTGATGGTAAATTACATTGTTAAAGCTGAACACACAGTTTTCCATCACGATTTTAAGTCCATCCACAAATTCCTTTTTTGGCAATGTGTATTTTTGGATTTGAAACCACCTTTTTTCTATAGCTTTATACACTAAGTTACACGGAATGTTAGTGAATAAGGAGACTGCATCTAATGATACTAACACATAACCTTCCGATAATATGGTATCTTTAATTTTTTCTTTAAATTCAAAGGCATTTTTTACTGATCTCCGTGTTTTACCCGTTACATTCTTAAGAATTTGTGCATACATTTTTGATAAATTATAAGTCGGCGTATTATTGCAGTCTACTTAGGTCTGAGAGGATTACCTTCTTTATGGATTTTCACTTGGCCATACATTTTACCCAAAATTGAATTGTATCTTCGAAGATTTTTTTGCATAGTTTAACGAGATGTATTCTTGATCTTTCCACTTTGATATTATCCGGTTACATTGTGCTTCTATCTTATTAGTTGGATCAGCATCAAGAATTTTATAAGTCGTATGGTCTTGAAGTAACCTTTCCGTTCCTTCTGTGTATTGTGCTTTTGGTAAAAGCACTGTTACATTACCTTTATCAGCACATAACACTATCATATCGGGGTTTTTTGCGATAAAATCCTTCGTTAGTTTTACTTGTTCTTCTATGATGAAATCCAATGTGTTCTTCTTAGCTCTAGCTTTTTTATGATTGAACGTTACACAGTTTATTTCTCAGTTCTATTCTATCTGTAGTATGAGGTAAGTTCTGAATCATTGGTTCAAGTCCTGAAATAATTTTTGCTACAGGTGTTTTCTCATTAGGGATTCTAAGGTTAAATTTTTGTCCTAAGCCAAGGATGTTCTCTACAGGTTTGGGTATTGTTTTATCTGTTAGATTTTTTAACCATTTGTCTTGCTGATTAACTTGCTGTATCTTTGGCTCAATTAATTTATTTAGTTTAACGTTAAGTCTATCTGTGAATTTTTTTAAAATAATTGCTGCTGAAGTTCTTACTTTATGTGAAAACTCTTTCCATAGTTCACCTGGAACTATTTTTTGAATCGATTGTGTGCATTTTTTCATAATCGATTTGGTATATTTAATCCTTATGTATATTTCTCTGATTGTTTCATTGAGAATGATGTGAGAGAAAGAATTACTTAAACGGCAACGTGTCTCTTCCTGAATGCAGTACTTAAATCTATTTAAGTTCAATTTCAAACTTTTAGGGAAGATTTTATGTTCGACGGCAATCAAGTAGGAAGTTTTTCTTTGACCGAAGGCTAAGTAGCTTTCTATTTGTCACGATGTATTTTTTCATCAACTGTTTTGTCTGGAACCCATATAAGTTTTCCATTTTTTTGAAGAATGTCTACTATTGTCTACTATCTTCTAGCCGAAATGGAAAAAAATAGTAATTATGACGGAAGTCATAATCCTCGTTAAAAAACCAAAAACGTTACAATAATTACTTATAAAGTAAAATTACGATAACATAACAAACGAACTAAACAAAACAAAGGTACCAAAGAAAGATATTGAAAAAATAAATTAAAAACATTATAAAAATTAAATTAAACGTTAAAAATATCGCCGCCGTTAAAGGCTGTCGTCAAAATGGCTAAACCAATCAGGTTGGAGTCGGAAGTCAAATACATGTAAGTTGAAATACCACATCATGTTGCCAAAAATGGGTCGTCTAATGGGATGTGTAGTCAGGAAAAAAATAATCTTTCTGCGAACAAAAAAAAATCTTTAAGCTTTTAAGCATGTCAAAATATATAAGTCAATCAATTAATCACCGGGCTTGGTGCTTTCTGGTTTCTTTTATATAGTGGAAAGTAAGCACCTAAACAAAGACACTAGCAAACACCAAATGTTCCAAAAACAGCGTCATCTAATTCACGCACCGCTGCACGAAAGTTCATGTTCGGTAATGATGGATCGACGTGAGCGGTAGCGAGGATAAAAAGACGTGTTGCAAAATTGAAAGGCGAATAGAGTGTGTAATCATGTTTAGATGGCTTTAGTCTTATCATTGAAGGGTTCCTCAGTGTTCGGCTTCCATCATTTAGTGAAACGTTCTCGCGGAGAAATCTAGAATTGATTCTGCCAGTCAAAATGTCATGCATTAGGAAAACCGCAGAGTTCGTACGGCGCCTTATCAACGATGTCAGGTTCAACTCTTCGCAGCGATCCATGTATGGTCGTAGACTGTACCTATCTTGGTTTACATCAACATATCGGTTGCGATTTCCGTATAAAACGAATTGTCGTTGTACGCTTTCCAGTGATTGAATATGTGTGTCTTGATACGGAGCCCAGACTGAACCTGCAAATTCCAAGTGCGAACGAGCTATAGCTGAATAAAGCATTTTAGCTGTGTCAACGTTGAAGCAGCCGTAGCATTGTCGTTTAACGAAAGATAGCATCGACATGCCTTTCTTGCATGCTAGTTCGAAGTGGACATACTGTGAAATATTGTGTGCATGCATGCATGCAAGTGGATTCCTCAAGTCTGACTTTGCCATGATTGTAATATTAATAAAATGTCGTACATCCCGCAGTGCAATTACAATCGGGACTGATTATCACGGTAGAGGCGTTGCGAGCGATTTGCGCCGAATCCTCGGTCGACTCGCTAAAAAGTTCAAAAGATTCAAATAATTTCTTATTTTGAGTTTTTATAGGGTGTGATCTAGGAATTTCAGAGTATGCACACCTTCACTCCCAAGCAGTTACGGCACTGATGCTGGACCACCTTTTCTTGGCCTAATTTGAAAATTCAATGAAGGACAATTAATACAAAAATATTTAATATTAAATAAAATGTCTTGAATCATCGTAAATTTCTTTGATAATTCTGCTTAGATCGTACATCACGTGTGCTTCTAATATTATTTACGTTAAACTGATGTACGTATGAGTGATCACGATTTTTCATATTCAAACAAGATCAACATATACATCACATCTTGATTACAATTTCCTTAAAATCGAGAACTATTGTCGTTTAATCCTTTACTTTTTAAGAAAGCTGCATAATGTGAGTTGATTTTGCATTGACTTTGAGCTGTGAAAAGGCCGTGATGAATTGAAAATGCTTTGTACTGAATGATCTTTTTTATGCAAATCAGCGATATGAAAATTATTTTTCTGATTCTTAATTGTCTATTGTGAACAAGAATATATTGCTTACACCTGAAGTTTTTAATTTAATTTAATTTAATCTTTCGGTTTCTCTTGGATTTTTAAACTTTTATACCTGGTTGCCGGAACCGGCTCTCAATTTTTAATAAACTAAAATAAAATCAACTTTCATGTTTCGAGGAAGGGGCATGGGGCGAGTTTCTGTAACTCTCTGAAAAAAATTAGGAAATACAACACTGCATAAGTAGAACTTTAAAAACAAATTGAAACATCTCAGATGTCATAAGACGTACTTCGGTAGGGCATTTAACATTACCTTGGATAATTTCTTTGGATCTTTTAATTTGCTATATTGTTTGCTCATTTTTATTTAGATACGTTCGAGTCTTTTTGCCGCATCTATTCTGTTTGCCACATCTATTTTGTTTGCCACATCTATTCTGATACGTATACCAAAGAGCCGTACCCATCAGAATAGATGTGGCAAACAGAATAGATGTTGCAAAAAGAATTTGCATTAGACTGCAAATTGCCGAAAGGGCAATACCAAAAAACCCGTACAAAATATTTAGACCTAGAGCACTTAGGAGCTTCCATGGACGAAAAAGTTTTCTTCTTTTTTCTCTACAACACTGCACAAAAAACCTAGAATCATTAAAGGAACATTCAGCAAATATCGTGTCGAGAGAGAAACAACTCTGCCGGATCGTGTCCCACTTATTTGCATTTGCTCTCTATTTGCTTCTTTTTGCCCTGAAGCTTGATTATTCGACAATTACTTTCCCTTACTTCCTAAATGTGCTGGGACCTATCCGCAGCTAACGTCTCCCAGCTGGATACTCCCACAGTTTTTAAGTCGGCAAGAGCTGCGTCATACCATCTGGATTTTGGACGCCCTGCACCTCTCTTGCCCTCCGGTCTGGTTTTAAGGATTTTTTTCGGAATACGATGATCTTCCATTCGTTGTACATGACCGAGCCAACGCAGTTGGTTTATTTTGGTAGTTCTGACTATGTCAGTGTAATACTATTTCTAGCCAAATAGGTATTATCAGAAGGCTTAAGGTTATGCTGCCCAAGGGAATCCTTAGGAAACTATACTTCTCTTTAGTACACAGTAGATTGATCTATTGTATTGGTGCATGGGGGGGGGGGGGGCGCTAATAAAACTCTTATGAACAAGCTTGAAGTGCTACAACGGGCATCTCTCAAAGTCGCCCATAGGGTTCCGTGCAGGTATCCCACTAACCTGCTATTTTCGAAATTGTGCCCAACAGTACTTAGTGTTAGTGACTTGTACAAGTATTCGATATGCAAATTCGTGCATGAATCGATCAACGACTTGTGTCCCACAATATAGAGTTTCCTTCCGCATCGCACTCTTATGATACCAGGAACTCCGGCTTGTTACTTAGGCCTAGGATATTCAGCTTGATTGGAAGGCGTATGCTGTCATATGCTGGTCCAACACTATTTAATCAATTACCTAGGAACATACGCAATGCATCATCTTACGGATTACAGCCGTTTGTTACGTGATTTGCTGCTTAGCAGTGGTATTAGTAGTTGAGATTGAGAATCATTACATCATTTTTTTTTTGGTTTTGTGTGATGGCCTGCTACTACTTTAGCGCTTGCACCTGTTTTTCTAGCATCCCCTTTTGGTCCATTTTGAGTTAGTTTTTGCCTATTGCTTTTTTTTGCTTTGAGAATTAATTTTTAGTTATTTTTTTATATTTTTGTTAGATTTTTTTACTAAGTTTTCATACTTGTTTAGCACCTTTGAATAGCTGCCGCTAAATGGTGCTCTTCTTTTTTACGTTTGCTTCTTTATATTTGTTTAACTAGTTTTTCTTATAATTGATTTTTGTAACAAGGAAGATAAATTTATATTTTTATAATCTCAAGAATGAATAAATTGAAAATTGAATTGAATTTACAAATATTTGTCATTTCATTTGATCATTTGCCCTTTCATTTGATCATTTGCTCCATTATTTTCGCACTTGCAAATATAATTTAGAGTAAGGGTGCCTAATGTGGAACACCACCAAATCTCAGACATTTGACAGTACAGTGGTCATTAACTCAACACAAAATACACCTCCTACACCATAAGTAATATACCTAGGGATTGCAAACCGGTTTTTACCGAACCGGTTAATCGGTTAACCGGTCAATTTTGACCGAAGAAAAAGCTCGAAAAACCGACCATCATTAACCGGTTTTTCGGTTATTTATTTTGCGCAAAAAATTTAAAAATATTGTTTAACATTTTTTTAAATTTTAAAGTTGCTTGTCAAATCAAGCCTGTTTTCTGACCCAAAAGGGAATATCTATATTAAAGGTGAGCTTACCTGAAACCCGCTCAGACATTAAATAGAAAAGCCTGACGTCGCCTGACTTGGGAGGTTGTCAGGTTACCTATTTTTTTTTAAATGTTTCCATTTTACTCCGAAAAATAATTCAACTCAGGTCAATTAAAATCAGATCAGGTCAGGTTCAAGTCTCGAAAGAAAATGCAGAACCTGTCCCGAAAGAATCAGGTAATTGTCTCTTGGTTCAGGTGGAATGACAACTGGCTTGGTCCAAGCAATAGAGTAAACAAAATTGTGCATGAAACGTTAATTTTTGTTAGTATAATTTTATAATGTTTACTTCCAAATATCATATTATACTTTATCTAATCATAATATATTATAATACTTTGTACTACATACTGTTCATACTATTTAACTGAATGTTTATGCTATTTGCAATCATAATATACTTTCTTTTGCCCCAGTCAAGATTGTGCCGATTTGGGGTTTTTGTAACTTTATTGTACTTGTAGATAGCATAAACATACAGTAATCATATTATAATACTATAATATGATTACACAAAGTAACCGATTGCACGAAGTAAACAATATACTAACTGCAATAAAATACAAATTTTCTTTTTTTTTCGGTGTATATAAATTTGTAGAACTTTTGCATTTCTCGTAATGGGTACAAACTACAGTGAGGGAAAAATTAAAAGTCGCATCGTATGGAATTTCCCTGACTGTAAGTAAAAATTAAAAAAAAAAATTCGGGCGCAAAGGGAAATATTTTAAGTATTTTATTTGTCGTCGGTTAACCGGTTTTATGCTCAGAATAACCGTAACCGGGATTATTGAAAAAATAACCGGTTTGCAATCCCTAAATATACCCGAAACACCGAAGGGAAATGCTTAATTCTTATGGCAAAAAATTAAAAATTATTTTTTCCCCAATTTTCCTAAAGGATAATTACATGTGCATTAATTACACTGTGCGCGGTAGTGAGAATGAGCGACCTAAGTAGTGGATGGAGGGTTGGACATACGACAGTAATTTAGATTTTAAAATGCAGAAAATTCCTAATGATGGCATGTGACGGCAAGTTTTAGCGTGTGAGTGTTCCTTATTCTGTTCACGACCTATAAGTGAAGCAGATTGACGGGAGCAATAACATGCTAAACATTACAGGAAGAGTTAGGGAAAGAATAATCCCTAGAAGACGATCTTATCTAACCTCGATACAACCGACTAATATGGATAAAAATACCCTAAAATTCCCCTAGTCGCCCCATCGTCATAAAAACCCTTACAAAACACGTGTTTGGCATGTGTTTGTATTAAACTGGATCATACGCGTGGAATGATTCAAAGTTTGATACTCCTATCATGCAAATACCCTTCATAGCTAAGTGTAGTAGAAAGATAGGCCAGACACCGTGTGTTATTGTCCTTGTAATAGTTCGAGTCAATTTTTACAAGTGAAGTAAGGTCCCGCAATTCTCATGCACAAAGTTATGGATTCACGTATCTACGAGATGAAGGAATTTAAAACAGGGAACGGTTTAATATGGTCAAGCTTAGCGGAAGCTAGCTGCAGCAATAAGCTGAAAATTGTACCAACTAAGATGAAAGAGTTGAGACGCAAATCCATTGGGTGGGGTCCTATGGTTGGTACAAAGAAAACGAAAGGAAAATTCAGTGAACAAGAAGGCCAAAGGGGTTGTAAAAGTGAAATGAAATTCAAATGGGAAGGTCCATATTTGGGCAGATTCAATATATTGCTGCACGTTGCGCCAAAATTACTTATAAGTAATCTGCTGTAAGAGCATCACCCATAAATTAGGGGAATTTTAAGGTATTTTTATCCATATTAGTCGGTTGTATCGAGATTAGATAAGGTCAGCAGTCTTCTAGGGAATTTTCTTTCGCTTGCTCTTCCTGTAATGTTTCACATGTTATTGCTCCCGTCAATCTGCTTCACTTATACCTCGTGAACAGAATAAGGAACACTCACATGCTAAAACTTGCCGTCACATGCCATCATTAGGAATTTTCTGCATTTTAAAATTTAAATTACTTTCGCATGTCCAACCCTCCATCCACTACTTAGGTCGCTCATTCACACTACCGCGCACCGTGCGGAGGGTCGGTGTTTGGTGTTGTGCTTTAAAGTCGTAACATTAAAAACCCGGGTAAATTTTGTAAATGTCTCGACTTGCTTCTAATTTGTCCATATTTGCCATTTGGCATTGGCATTTGCTTCTAATTCAACCGTATTTGCTTGTAATTTGTCTGTATTTGCCAATAAGCATTGACATTTGCCCGTATTTGCTAATTGGCATTAGAATTTGCCCTGAATTTCCTAATAACCCATTATTTGACATTCGATCTTCATTTCCATATCATTTTCTTCATATTTGCTCAAATGGCAAATGCACCCTGTCCCACCATTTGACATAGTTGTTTCCCCCTCGTATCGTGTATGGTCGCGTAGCGTGAGTTTGGTCCACATTAAGGATACTACAGCCCGAACCACTATACAAATTTTCACTAATTTAATTATTATGATTTTCTGATGTCCACATCTTTCATTCAAAACCTTGAAGAGTGATTTCCGTTCTGATTTCGCAGAGATATAAGTGAAAAAGTTCCACCAACCTTCAAAAAAACAACTTTTTTGACCACTTTTTCGACCGTAACTTCGAAAGTTTACGACCGATAAAAAAAAAATCAAAAAAGTTTCTTCCTAAAATTTTCAGGCATGCCCAGACCTTTCAAACAAAAGAAAATTTATCAAAATCGGAAAAGATTTACTCGAGTTATGAGCAAGATACCAAAAACCACTTAAACGGCCCTAACTCAGTGCCCAGATTCCATCTCAGAAAAGATTTTTCGATTACCTTTCAGGGAAAAAAGTTTTTGAAAATCGGTCAAGTTTTACTTTCTTCTTTACTTTTTCTAGAGCACTATTTTTGCTAAATGTTTCTAAAAAATTGTAACATACTGTGTTTTATTTAAGTCTTCTTTTAAAGTATACCGTTAACCGGTTTCGGAAAAAGTTACGGTTGTGGCATTCCCTACCTATGCGATTCGATGATTTCGTCGTCTATGACATTAAATAAAACAGCAAGATGTAAGATGATGAACATCAATTCAGTATTTTTAATGTATATTACAAGTCGTTCTTATCTTTTACTTAAAAGTATCTTTCGAATAATCAAATCTATGAATAATATTCAACTTAATGCTCTTTTACTTCTGACATTGACAACTCATAGTGAACCAACTTTTATTACAATGAAAATTTTTTAATTTTACTAGGTTTCTTGCTTATCAGCTACCACGGGGATGTCACTTATTCATCCAATATTCATTATTGCCGAAGAAGAAACAATCGATTTGTAACTCGATTCGGCCATGCAACGTAAATTTGTCGATGTTGCTGAATCCTATAACAAACTGAAAATTAAAAAACGGAATCTATAAAATGTAGACGAAATTGAAAAGCTCCAAAAAATTTTGTAAATTCTATGTAGATTTTTATAGTAAGTGACACCCTCGTGTCAGCTACCTAAGTTTTTTTCTTTTTATTTCAAGTCTGTATTCGCGCACAAATATATTGAAAATTAACAGATTTCGATTTTCGAGTTTTGAATCATGTTCTCAACAGATGGTGCTGCAATTAATTTTTTTTCGAAAGTAGTTGGGGCCAAAACGTCAAAAGAACAATAGATAGAAAAAGAAGAAGCAAACACTTTTTGTTGTATGAAAATTGCTGACATTTACCCCCTATCTGGGTTTCCCAACCGCCATATCATTTCTCTGCTTTTATGTATTTTAGAGATTCAATCACGTCTATCAAATCACATATAAAAAATCAAACATCGCTTTTAGTAATTACCCCTTCACAAAGAGCTATTTGTGTGTATATGTGTATTGGTAAAACAAATGTAAACAGTAATACATGACATGAGTTTAGTTGTTTTGATAAAGGCAATCCAATTTTGTTTTCCTTAATTAGTTTACTAACATTTGATCAAGAAATTGCAATTTTTCTATCGTTGGGCAAAATTAAGTCTGATAGGTGCATGAAGAAATGTTGCAAGGATGTAGGGTTAATTAAATGAACTCAGCACAGTCCACAACACTTAATAGAATAATTTTAGTAAAAATTGTTGATGTGCATATATGCATATATGACTATATATAGTCATTAGAAGTGCCTTTAAGTTTTTGAGTTAAGCAATTGGTTTTATTTGATTTGATATTTTTTCGGATTGATTCTTACATTTTGTGTAAAAAAAGATGCTTTGTTTCGCTCAGAAATTAACAATTTAACATATTTAATTTTTTTAATGTTGAAATACTTTGCAAAACTAATTAATAAGAAATTCGTTTAGCATTTCAATGAACATATTTATGTACAATCCACGACAGCAACAACAGCACAAAAGTGACCACATCTATGCTAACTAATTTCATTTGGGTAGGCTAAGAAAGTTATTGCTCTTTCTTTCTTTTTTTTTTTTATTCAAGAAACAAAACATTTTAGGCTCTAGGCCTGAACATGTCGTGTACATAATAATCAATTTAGGTTGCCAATGAATCGTACAAATGTTTTTCTACTAATAGAATAAATCAATCTAAATCAAAACAAAATTGAATGAAGTTAAAAAAACAATAAATCAAAATAATATAATAAACAATAGTAGCAGTGACGTCACCATAAGTAGCGATAGTCAGATGAGTTATGAAAATGATTTAGCAAGTGGCTTTTCAACTCTTTCTTAAATATCGGTAAGCTGTTGATATTATGGAAAGAATGAGGTAAAGCGTTAAGGCATCGGAAACCTCGATTAGTTATCGCACATTGACCGAAGTGAGAACGGGAGTATGAGGAGTGAAGTAGATTGCAGTCCCTAGTTCCTAGTGTGATGATCGTGAATATCCGAATTCGTTTGAATGGTCATCATGTTTTATTAACCCATTTTTGAGCATAAATACTGGGTCGACCGTTGTTTGGTATGCATTGAAATGGTCCATCGGTAAAATAGATTATGATTTAGATTATTTGGACTTTGTCAATATTAAAAACATTCGAATTGACTACCGCACTGTTTATTTATCTACTAATTGAATAATTAGAAACACACATACTACGCCTTACCGCTTTCAGAAAGATTTGAAAGTATGGCTACTGAAGAACCCAGTATCCTAGGAATTGTTGAATATCTTATGAATAATGATTAACGAGTGACATTTTGAGCTAGTGCGAAGTTAAGTGGTTTGTCACTGTGGGATGAATATGAGACGGGTGCGGGGAATACACCTGCCTATCTGATAAAGATCACTCTATCATATCTCCAGCAAAGAGAATTCAGGGTAAAACTGGCAAATCACCTGTCAGACCCTGTGCTTGTAAACGATGGAGTCCCGCAAGGCTCTATTCTCGGACCCCTTCTGTTTATCATATTTATGGCTGATCTTCCCATGCACACAAACACGACTCTATCTATCTTTGCGGATGACACAAACACTTATTCCACCAGATTATCGCCAGCCAGAGCAAAATCTAATGTGCAGAGTCACCTCTACAGGCTCCAAGATTATTACCACAAATGGAAGGTGAAAGTGAATGCAAGTAAATCTGAAGCACTTTACATTAGAAAACATATGCCTACGTATGGCAATTGACTTTAAAAGAACCAAAGCCAACTACAGGTATATATCCACTCAATCGCTGCATGAAATTACAAAAACACCCAGGCTGAATGAACACCTACATGATTTGGCAAAAAGGATGCTGAGTCGAACCTGCGAACATGACAACACGATCATTAGTGGGCTAGGTAGTACTGCAAACGAACGTGCTTCAAATATTTACAAACCTCCTCAAAAGAAAAAATTAGAAGATTGGTTGCTTTTTCAAACTTTTTTACAACCCAAAAGGGGAATATCTGTATCTCCAATGAAATTCCTAATTTTATCAAACAACAAATAAACGAGAACTGTCAGGCATACACAAAAAATTTTCGTCATATAAATTTGGTAAAGCCGTCACCTTGGCTGTAAATTTAGCGCAATTTAAACTATTAAATTAAATAGTAACAAATTTTACATTCTTGAAATAAATACTTTTTACACGAAAAACGCACACCTGCCTTTCTCATCTCATCGTGACCTTCCCTTCCTCTCTCGCTTGATGTAGTATGCTCTAGTTGCATAAAAAATTGTGAAAATATTTTCCCGTCTCCTGTCCTTGGACAGTATAATGTTGATCAAAGTAAAATTTATTAATCCTCTATATTTAGTATTTAGTAGTATTATATTCTTTTTTCTTTAACGGATGACTGCTTCAAAAGCGTTTACACAGTGAAGCTCCAACAATTATTTTTTATTGTAAAGATTAATTGAGATTTCAAGATGTACAAATAAATAATCAATCAAGCTTGGCTTGCAATTATCAAAACACTTAAAGTCATGGCATGCAATCACTTACACTATTTACATTTGTTTTACAGACACACCTTTAGGTCGTTGCGAGGGAAACTCATTATAGGCCTTATCGAATTTTTTATGTGAGATTTAATTGAAGTGACTACCCCTTGGTTTGATGTCCAAAATATTTCAAATAGAAACTATTTTACATACACACAGCCTGCTGTGTAAGCATTAAAGTCAGCCGGGTGAACAGCTGCTAAGCAAAAAAGCTAGTAAAATTTAATTCTGACAATTGTATTTGAAAAGTTTTAAAAATCCAACAATAAAGCTCTACAAAAATTTAGAGCGAACTGAAATCTTAAAAAAAAATCCATGTCTCAGTACTTTCGTTTACCCGAATACTGACTTCGATACGCATGGCTATTATAATTTACACGATTATGGTAAGAATATGAGCGCTGGTTACGATTGTGTTGTTGTTCCTGGAATGCATTGTATTTGGGATTATCGCGTTCATGATTGTGTCCGATTCGACGCTTTTTCTTTACCCTGCCAAGATCGAGATCCAGATCGAAATCTTTCTCCAATTTTCGTTTGTTACTTTCTCGTTTATCGCTCATTATCTGCAAATAAATAGTTAATGAGTTGATAAATGATTGTTACTCCATTAACATAGCTTAAATCTATCGGTATGTACGAGAAATTAAATATTGCGTTTGGTTTACCAAAACCAGCTTCCATATCGGTTTTCCCGAGGGGTGACGCACGTCTGCGGTTTATGGAATAAATGGGAATAAATGGAATAAATATTGGAATAAATGGTATAAATGATAATTTTTTCAAATTCGTCAAAACTTCAAATAGACTTGATTTTGATGGCAACGCACACAACAAACCATACCAATGTGTCAAAAAGTGAAAAAACCCACTTTTGAAAACTTAAAAGAATTTTTGTTGTTCCATTTATTCAAAAAAAAAAATGAAATTTATTCTCAAGATGGTTTAAATGCTTTATAATTTTTGCAAACCTTTTTTTGAACTTATTTGTCTAACTTGTGATGCGTTTGGTTCAGATATTTCGCAAAAACAACAAAAAAAATTTTGGGAATAAATGGAATAAAAGAATAAATGGAATAAATGAAGTGCGCCACCCCTCGGGTTTTCCATTTAACTCTCGAGCAAGATTACACTTTAGTAGTTGCCATTGCCCTTTAGACCGCGCAATACAATTGAGTTCGACCACAGAAGACTAGAGAATAAAGCTACTACCTGACTTGGTCCTAACTTCCTAAAATGAAGACCTGTTCACACAGGGTGAGAATGTGTTTATTGACTATTGACACTAGAGTTTGCAATTTTGAATCGGTAAAAGCATTTCGGTTAACCCGTAAGCAAATATTTTTTACAGCAGAATTTACCGAAAATTTACCGTCCGTTTCTTCCTCACACACACTAGGCGTAGGCGTAGGTTGAATGAAAGTTAAATAAAATTTCGTCAAAACCACGGATTCTTTTCTATGAATCATTAATTCTTAGTGAGGGATCGATGTTTTATAATAAAAAAATCGCAGAGCCGTCAAAGATATAAGTCAAACATATGCAAGGGGACCCGTACGAATCAGATTAGATGTAGCAACCAGAATTGATGTTGCGAAAAGACCTACATTCGAGTTTAACTCTTAAGTGTATGAAATTACGTCCACATTAAATTGTATTGGAAATTGCCGAAAGGGCAATATAGAAAAACGCACGTTGTAAATAGCTATTTTCATGACAAGGGGAGAAAATTGCTTAACGAGGTTGATACCTGATGACTTGAACCGAGTTAAGAATTTTCAATGCCAGATCAGCAAATGAACTACTTTAGGATAATCCTGTGCTCATGAACTATGTGCTGGCGTTTTGTTTGATTGGGATCCGTGAGTTGAAAATTAATTATTTTTTTGTTTACTTTCTTCATTAATAAAAAATTCGTAAGATCAGGTTAACCATTATACTTTGATGACTGAATATGAAGCATAACCAACTTTATGTGAATTTATTTTCTATATGCCTGGTCTGGTGGCCTAAAGTTGAATTAGAGACTACTAAGAAACGGCTTAACAAGCTGCAAAGACTGGCATGCCTGTGCATGACCGGAGTGAAAGCCTCAACGGCGTCCATGTCTTTGGAAACCCTGCTAGACCTTCCACCCCTGGACCTCTTTATAAAATCAGTAGCATTAAATGCCTCTGTAGACGTCAGGTGCAACGGATGGTGGTCTGAAAGGACTAGTGGAGGTCACTCGGACATCACTAACCTTATAAATGATGAGCGTCTGTTAATGCCTAGCGACCAAATGAAACCTGAGTTTATGTTTGAAGAAATTTTTGAATGGATCATTCCTGAAGGGGGAGAGTGGTTTCAGGAGCATTATGCTCGTCCACCACCCGATAGCATTATATGCTTTACGGACGAATCCAGGAGAAATGGTCTATCGGGTGCAGGTTACTTCTGTGAATCTTTGTACCTGGAGAAAAGTATTTCGACAGGAGAGCATGCCACGGTATTTCAGACCGAAACTCATGCCATCTCCAGCCTCTGCGCTGAAGAAAAAGTAGACAGCCTCTCTGGTAAAAATATCATCATCTGCTCCGACAGTCAATCCGCAATACAAGCGGTGAGCTCCCCCTGTGTAAGGTCCAAAACGGTCTTTGACTGCAAAAATGCTCTCAACAAATTGGGTCAGACAAACCAGGTTATGGTCGTGTGGGTTCCTAGTCACAGTGGTATCCATGGAAATGATATTGCAGATGAATTGGCCGGGGTTGGAGCAGCAAATAGATTCATTGGTGCAGAGCCATTACTGGGCATTACGAAAATAACGAGGAAAAACATTGTGAAAGAGTGATTGCGAGTGGAACACTCAAAACGCTGGAAAAACTATGCAGGTGGTAAACATACTAAACTCTTCTGTCTCGCACCTTTAGAGAAGTTTAGCAAGACCTTATTGGACCTGAGTAGGCGGGATATCAAAAGAGTCATTGAAGCTATAACAGATCACTGTGGGCTCAGTAAGCATCTCTTTGATATCGGCTATGCAGATAGTCCAATGTGTATTTGTGGTAGGGATGATGAAACAGGCCATCATGTGATCAGTGCCTGCCCTAGATACAGATTGTTTAGGAGGACAATTCTGGGTAAGCCAGAACTGAGTTAGCTGGATTTGAATCTCAAATCTTTAGATATAGCAAAACTTATCCTATTCCTAAATAAAACCAGAAGATTCCTATGACACCATCTGAAATTTGTCACCGATTCCGTGGAAAAATCAACTGAAAGATAACTGGCCGGGATTTCATCATCCAACTTCAACTTCACCTCGCTCGTTGTCACTCATCCATCTATCTATCTACCAAACTGTGCAATCAATCAAATCAACCAATTTATTCACTCACTAGCGTGGTTAACCGGGCTTCGCCCGGGATGAATAGCAACTCAAGAGTTGTAGTATTCAATTATGAATTTAGTAATGTAATTCAATAAAATTTTACTGCAACGAACTCTGAAGGAATTCGTTATAGAGAAAGTTCGTTATAGAAGCCTTTTTTGAAAAACCTCATAATTTATTAATCATTATTTTATCGTTAATTAACCATTCTACTCAATTTTCTCTACATAATACAAAAAAATCGGCCCAGGGCCGACCTCAGGACCGTCCTGTAGCTCCAAGTAGAGGCCTTGGATTCAAATTTTTTCTTGAGTACGGTTAGTCATTCGCTTACCTCTAAGTCCAAAATCAAAAAAATTTTACTTCCATCAAATGTATGACATTCATTAATCTTTACAACAAAAAAAAAAAATTATTAAAATCGGTTAAGATTTGCTGGAGTTATGTACATAAGACTGAAAACATCTTGAACGGCCCTAGCCCAGTTTTGGTACTTCATTTGAGTGGAAAAAAATTTTGAGAATCGGTTAAGATTTACTGTTTACGTTTAATGTTTATGGACGGACGGACTGACAAATTTTTTCTTGCAATTCGTCATCTAAAATTACCATAATCGATGCTCTCCCCTTTCTTCCCTACTCTAATGAAAAGGTTACAAACTTCATAGATGTAGTGTTGTGTTGTCAAGTGTAGCATAGTGAAGGGAAGTGTAGTGTAGCGATGTGTAGTTTTTTTTTGGTAAGGGTGAGGAAATCTTCAAAGGCACCCGGTCCTTAAACAACCCAGGTAGTGTTGGATTCCATCTTTCGATGACCTACCAACTAAAACCTCCTTCCTTAATCTACATGCTTTCGTCTCCCCGGAACCGCCTCACAGCATTACTTCGGGAAGGGGCTGTGCCTTCGCACCTATTCTCTCAGATCAACTGTCAGTCTTCGTTGATTGTCTCTCCATGCACTTTGCAGCTTCCCCATTATCTTCGCAACTACATCTTCCGCTACCATCCACACCTCCTCATCGCGGCACATCTACGATATTATGTTTTCGGCATTTACATCTGACCAACTCACAGTCACCAGCTCACCTCACTCTTGTTCGAAACGGGGGCAGGCGAATAATACGTCCTCCGCAGTTTCTTCTTCTCTCTCGCATGTCATGCAGAAAGGCGACCCTGTGAATCCACACCTGTACAAGTATTTTCTGCTTCCTCTGTACCCATGGCGTTATGTTCGGTATGAGTCTATGGGTCCACATTCCCTTGTCCGTGGAGTCCCACTCTTGCTGCCACTGCCTCAGTGATTCGGCTCTTAATTGCGTCCTAACTGATTTGGTGGTGCTGCTACAAAATCCGGAGGCACAAAATCCAGAGGCGTCAAAATCCGGACAAAAAATCCGGAGGCTACAAAATCCGGAGGCGTCAAAATCGGGAGACGTCTAAATCCGGAGGAGTCAAAATCCGGAGGCGACAAAATCCGATGGCGTCAAAATCCAGAAGAAAATAAAAAATCCGGATGAAATCAGGACGGAATCCGGACGAAATCCGGACGAAATATGTAGTGGTAATTAAAGCAACTACAGTTTATTGATACAAATTGTATTATAAATATGTATCAATGCGCCGCAGGCCTAGAATAAAAAAAAAAAAAAAAAAAGCGGGGTCGAGGGGCGGCAGCCCCCACAAAGGGGGTCAAGGGGGAATATCCCCCTTGCGGGGTCTAAGGGGCAGAGCCCTTAGCGGGGTTTGGGGCAGAGCCCCATGCACATACAGCCGCCTGCAGGGCGTAACCAAGCCCGCCGCAGGCGTGGGGGTGAGGGGGCAGAGCCCCCCAATATTAAATATAATTAAGACCGTTTATTATTTACACCAAATAAAAATATTTGCCAGTAGTATTAAATAATTCACACCAATATATAATAATAAAGTTAACTGCATATGAAATGAATGTATTATATTCTTAAAAGTAATAAAAATCCGGAAGCTACAAAATCCGGAGGCTACAAAATCCGGAGGCTACAAAATCCAGACGCAACAACATCATCAGGATTTTGACGCCTCTGGATTTTGACGCCTCTGAATTTTGAGGCCTCCGGATTTTGTAGCCTCCGGATTTTGACGCCTCCCGATTTTGACGCCTCCGGATTTTGAAGCCTCCGGATTTTGTAGCCTTAGGATTTTTCGTCCGGATTATGACGCCTCTGGATTTTGTGCCTCCGGATTTTGTAGGGGAGCCGATTTGGTAGTTTTACCTTTCCTTTTCTTCATTCTGTGACATTCGCTGTCTTCCATCAGCGTTGTGCAAATGGGCATCGTACCGGTGTGTAGTGTAGTGAGATATAATGAGTTGAAGTGAGATGTAGTGAGAAGTAGTGAGATATAGTGAAGAGTGGTGACATGTAGTGTAGTGAGGTGCAGTGACGTTGGGTTGTGTATTATATATGTAGTGAATTGTAGTGAGGTATAGTGTAGTGAGATGTACTAAGGTGTAGTGAGATGTAGTGTAATATAGTGAGATGCAGTGAGATGTAGTGTGGTGTAGTGAGATGTAGTGTAGTTTAGCGAGATGTAGTGTAGTGTAGTGAGATGTAGTGTAGTGTAGTGAGATGTAGTAAGGTTTAGTGGAGTGAAATGTACTGAGATGTAATAAGTTGTAGTGAGATGTACTGACGTGTAATGAGATGTAGTGCAGTGTAATGACATGTAGTGTAATGAGATGTACTGAGGTGCAATGAGATGTAGTGTAGTGTAATGAGATGTATTAAGGTGAAGTGAGATGTAGTGTAATGTAATGAGATGTATTGTAGTGTAGTGAGATGTAGCGAGGTGTAATGTAATGAAATGTACTCAGACGTGGTAAGGTGTACTGAGATGTACTAAGGTGTAGTGAGATGCACTAAGGAAGAAACAGAAGCTGGTCTTAATACCAAAACCAGGGAAACCGCCAGACAAGCCATCATCATATAGACCTATATGCTTGTTGGATGGGTTGGGAAAAATGCTGGAAACCGCGATCCTGAATAGACTAAGAAAACACACGGAGGGCGAGTACGGACTGTCGGACGAACAATTCGGATTTCGAAAAGGGAGATCGGCGATTGAGGCCATTAAAAAAGTCATAGAGACCACCGACAAGGCGCGGAAGCAAAAAATACGGGGTAACCGCTTCTGTACTATAACGACGATAGACGTTAGAAATGCCTTTAATAGCGCAAGCTGGATAGAGATAACCATGGCGCTACATGTCATAAGAGTCCCCGATTACCTCTGTAGGATACTGAAAAGCTATTTCGAGCGACGAGTACTATCGTACGATACTAATGAAGGGAAAAAGACAGTCGACATCACAGCTGGAGTACCACAGGGATCCATATTAGGATCAACGCTGTGGAATGTTATGTATGACACAGCGCTGAGGCTGAAACTGCCAAGATGTGCTAAGACGATTGCTTTTGCCGACGACTTGATCCTCACGGTATCCGGAACGTCGAAGATGGAGGTAAAGGTGGTTACGATGGAGACGCTAGAAACCGTCGAAAACTGGATGACAACGGCGGGGCTGAGGCTGGCCCACCAAAAAACTGAGATCATGCTAGTAAGTAACTGCAGAAAAACCGAACGAATCATTTTGAACATTGCCGGGGAAGAAATCACATCCACTCGCCAATTAAAATACCTTGGAGTTGTGCTGGACGACCGCAGAAATTTTAATAGTCATGTGGACTACACGTGCGAAAAGGCAATGAAAGCCACCGCAGCATTGGCCAGAATAATGCCAAACGGCTTTGGACCGCGCAGCAGCAAAAGGAGGCTCCTTGCAAGTGTCACCCTATCGATATTGCGCTACGGGGCACCAGCGTGGATACAGGCGCTAGATACGAAGAGGAATCGGAGAAGGCTTAATAGAGCCCAGAGGCTGGCAAGCATAAGAGTAGCAAGCGCATATCGAACAATATCCTTAGAAGCGGTATGTGTTATAGCCGGGACGATGCCCATATGCAGAACGCTGACAGAAGACAGTGAATGTCATAGAAAGAAGAGAATGGAGGGTCAAACTACCAAAACAGTTAGGACGAAATTAAGAGCCGAATCACTGAGACAGTGGCAGCAAGAGTGGGACTCCTCGGACAAGGGAAGGTGGACCCATAGACTCATACCAAAAATAACGACATGGGTACAGAGAAAACATGGAGAGGTTAATTTCCACCTGACACAGTTTCTGTCTGGTCACGGATGCTTCAGGAAGTACCTGCACAGGTTTGGATTCACGGAGTCACCTTTCTGCACGACATGCGATAGGCAGGAAGAGACTGCGGAGCACGTGTTATTCGTCTGCCCCCGCTTCGAACAAGAACGAGGAGAGCTGTTGACTGTGAGTAGGCCAGATGTAAGTGCCGAAAACATAATAGCGGAGATGTGCCGCGATGAGGAGGTGTGGATAGTGGCGGATAATGTAGTTGCGAAAATAATGACGAAGCTGCAAATTGCATGGAGAGACGATCAAAGAAGACTGGCAGTTGATCTAAGAGAGTAGGTGCGAAAGCACAGCTCCTCCCCGAAGTAATGCTGTGAGGCGGTTCCGTGGAGAAGAGAGCACGAAGACTAAGGAAGGAGGTTTTAGTTGGTAGGTCATTAAAAATGGAATCCAACACTACCTTGGTTCAGAAAGACCGGGTGTCTATGAAGATTTCCTCACCCTTATAAAAAAAAAAAAAAAAGATGCACTAAGGTGTAGTGAGATGTAGTGTAGTGTAGTGTAGTAAGATGTAGTGAGGTGTACTGTAGTGAAATGTACTGAGATGTGGTACGGTGTAGTGAGGTGCAGTGAGATGTAGTGAGATGTAGTGAGATGTAGTGAGGCGTGGTGACATGTAGTCTATATTATAGATTTTCGGATTTGACCTATCCTTTCGAAAAGTTATATTTTTGAAAAGTTTTTTTAAATGACATTTGACTTACCCGGATTTCAGCCGGGAAAAATAACTTGTAATTATGTAACTTATAATTTTTGTGATTATTCATTTTTATTGTGACTTTTGACTCAAGAGCTTCGGCTAAAATCCTTTGTAATATATAACTTTGTGTCTTAATAAACAAAGGAAGGGGGTAGTACAAAGGATCATCGATCCAGGTGCTGGTTTGACTCCAGGGTCAAACAACCCCGAAAATCCTATTATCTATCTATCTATCTATCTCCGAGTGGGGTATTATATTTCTCATGCTTCATATGCGGTGCGAAAGTAAAAAGACATTCATCCCACGGGGCGAAAATAAAATTTTTGTCCCATGGGATGAAATTTTTACTTTCGCACCGCATATGAAGCATGAGAAATATAATACCCAACTCGGAGATACTTTCGTACCTCTCCCTTGTAAATAACTATTTCACCTCGCTTCGAAATACTCATGAAAAAATCAATTTTGGCCCCTCATTTGAGGTGAGAAAATATGAATTTTCGCCTAACAAATGTGAAAAAACCCTTTCAAAACCCCAAAACTGACCCCCAAAATTGACCGCCAAAAAGACGAAAACGTTCACCTTAATTTTCTCTACAACATAGCAAAAAACCATTTTTTGTACTAGGGCTATAAACAACAATGTTTCCCTCAATTTGCAAGAAGAAGTACATCGATTCCATTTGCGCAAGGTCGCCAATCGGAACCAATGTATACCTCGGGAACGGGTTAGCTCAGTGGTAACGTACTGGCTTTCCACCAAGAATACCCGGGTGCAAGCCCGGTGAGGACAAAATTCTGTATAGGATTTTTCTTCAATTGGTAGCATAAAAGTAACGTTCCTAAGCACACCCAAGCTTCTAAAAAAATGGGTAGTTGTGGTGTTTGGTGTCCACAACGAACCGTAGAAGAACGACATGTATGACGTCACCCATACACGATGAATTCTGTCTATCTATAAATTGACATAAAACAAAAATCATTCAAATTTTGTTATCCAATTTCCAAAGGACTTTCTTAACTACGAGTAAATTTGCAAAACTGAGCATAAAAGGTTTTACATTATAGGAAATCATGCACTTTTGCCAAATAAACCCATGACCCAACTCCATCCCTCTGACTCGCATTTCGCTTCGCAGTGTTTAGAGCGTCCATGCAATTTCCAAAGGACTTTCTTAATTACGAATAAGGTTTTACATCATAAAAAATCATCCACTTTTGTCAAATAAACCCATGACCCAACTTCATCCCTCTGACCCCCATTTCGCTTCGCAGTGTTTAGAGCGTCCATGCAATTTCCAAAGGACTTTCTTAATTACGACCATTCGCCATACCATTGAAACCTTTAACTTTAAAAGGCAATCATTTAACCATTCGAGGTATACATCGAACCACAATATGAACTGATGCGACTGATGAAACTGAAACATTACAATTTAAACTTGGAATAAGTGAACGAAAGGGACTTCGCATGGAAGGTAACTAGTCATCAAGAAGCAGGCTGCCACGCACCATAAAGGAACACAACCGAATGGAATCAAGAAATTGGTAAATAAAACTAATGAAAATCAGGTTATGTTTCTACAGATGATTGATCAGTGGCGTGGTGAAGCAAAGCGATATTGACAGCCAGTCATTTCTTGGGAAGTAAATCGCAGCTATGATGACAATATGCTCCTGGACGGTCAGTCAGGGGAAATGAACTTACTCGGGTAAGCACAATGTACCGGCAAAGCAAGTCCGATTAGAAAAAGAAAAATCGAAGTTGGTTGTGGTTTTGTTGAGACTGTTATCAAAGAACAGTGAAAAACATATGCAAGGGACCCGCACGCATCAGAATATACGTGGCAAAAAGATTCGAACGTATCTAACTAAATGTTGCCTTAACTCTTAAGTGCATGAAATTACGTCCACATTAAATTGGATTGGAAAGTGCCGAAAGGGCAATATTGAAAAACCCGTCCGAACCCTTAAAATAAACCCAAAATTTTAATAAAACTGGAAAAAATTTGAAAAAAGAATTGCACAAGGCCCGATCCTAGAACTGTCCTAGAGCACTCAGGAGAGGACTCGAAATGTTCGCTTTTTTTCTCTGCAACACTGCACAAAAAATCTCATCATTAAAGAAATATTCACGAAAAAGCACCAAATATCGTGTAGCGTCGCGTAGCGTGAGTTGGTCACACAATGAGGACTCAACAGCCTGCACCACTCAACATATTTTCACTAATTTAATTTTCGTGATTGACTGATGTCCACATTTTCGCAGAGATATAATTGAAAAAAATTCCACCAACCTTCAAAAAACCACGTTTTTATCACTTTTTCGACCGTACCACACATTAATGAAATTGCAATTAATTATAGTAAATTGACAGTTCAACAAGCTTGAGAAGGAAATTTGTTTACTGCTGCTAAAAAATAAAGAATATTTTGTTTTTTATGCACATTGTTGAAACGAATTAGGTTCATAATTCCACTTGACAACACCCACAATTTTGAGAATAAATAATAATAAAATTCCGAAAAGGATTGGAAACAATGAATTCACATGCCACCTTAGTTCGTACGGGTCAAAAAGTCGTGTTTCCTTCTCAGTCAGTAAGAGTTATTTGTTAGAAACCAGAATGTTAACTAATTTTTTGGGTCGGGTTAGTTGAAGACATCAAACGCGACCCGACCTGAAAAGAAAGAATACGAAAACCTGACCCGAGCCGACAAGAAACGAAAACCAAAAACATGACCCGTCCAATCGATTCGGATTCGCGTCGAGTTTCGGGCGGCCCGCTCAACTCTAATCAGCGCTTTCATAAAATAAAACAGTGGACTTAGTTTTATTTTATGAAAGCGCTGATATTGAAAGAGCTTAAAACTTCGGCTTGCGAATAAATATTAAAATGTGTGTCGACTACACTGAAAGATTTTCATTAGCTACCCCTGCCGGTCCTGTCTCGTTTGGGTGTTTTCGTTGAAATTTGCAGTCTATGCTACATTACACGTTACTACCTTTGGGTGCCGATGTACGCGATAAACATACGATAGATTTCCAGCAATAAAATAAAGGACTACCTCTTCCTGTAACAGTGAAGCGCTACCATTCCATGTGCTTAACGACGGTAAACGGCCGCTATTGTTAGATTTAGACCACGGTGATCGGATTTCACTCGAACATCGGTAATTGTTATTGCTGCCATTCGTCGTATTTTTTGTAACCTGAAAAGGTCCGGCTTTCGTCTTTACTGTTGGTGGTGATTTGCGATCTTCGTTGTTACTATCTGAATCGTCATGTAGAGCATATGGTACAAGACTTTTTCGCGGTGTGACCGCATAACCATTTGTCGGGTTAGAGTTCCGTTGGTTGACGGAACCTGGGTGGCTGCCGTTCTGCTTATGTTTTCCATTTTTAATGATATAATTGTTACCCCTGCTGAACGGATTCATTGTTTTACGCATTGATGGCAGGCTATCACTTCGTGACTTAGATTCATTGTCACTGTACAAAAGTAATTTTCTGTTCTCCTCATTCTTCTGATTAACGGAGCTATGGGACTTCGACGGTGAACAATAAACGGCTACAGTTCCCTTATGCGACGGCGGGCTTTGCAATTTTCGGTGCAAGCTGTTAGTAACAGCATTTTCTCGATGTGACGACGAATGTTCGTTGTCCAAGCCTCGTTTCGCATTAGTGTCACCGTTTTCTGGCAACTTAACGTCATTGGACAATCGTACAATGTCACCGTTTTTCGTCGGAGAATTTTCTTTTAGATCAGGCATACTGGGCAGTAGAACCCCTTTTGTTATTGGAATTTCCCTGTCCAGATCGCAACTGGTTTTATTGCAGTCTGAATTTTTCAAAGCTTGATTCGTAGGTTGGGTTATTCGTTTGGATGGCGATTCTAGCGCAGTGATATTTACTTTGGAAGCGGATGGTTCAACTGCCTTCATCCAATTTCTGTCCAGACTTTTATTAAACTCTTCTGAATGGACATTCGTTGCTGGCAGAATTACAGTTTCTGTAGAGTTCTTTTTCGTCAAGTTATTCGATACCGAAATCATTTTACGATTATTACCGAAACCATTGCTTGTGGAGCCATACTGCTTCACTGTAGATCCGTTGGATTGTGATTGAACGATGGACTTATTTACTTGACCAACTGGAACCACTGGCCCAATAAATGTGGTTGTCTCAGTTCGCTTGTTAGTATTCTCATTATACAACATGGATGTTACAGTTGTCGATGAAGGTCTAGCAGCAACCAATTCATAGAAAATGATGTACGGATTTGTGTTGAGCAAACTGTTAACTGACATTGACCGCACGGAACTATCGTCGAATTGATAGTAGGATCCGTCTTGACTACATCCAATTGCTGTATAATGACCACATTGTGGTGTTGATCCCAAATGTGTTATCATCGATACTAACCTATATTTTAATTGACTATTTTTCGTATCCCTGGACGAATATTGACTAAAATCAAGATCTAGTGAAATGTTTATGTGTTTACTGATCTTGCCATTAATACCGGAGAAGCGTTTTAATTGAATGCACAGAGCAACAGGCGCTCTTTCCAGTGAAAATTGTTTTGTAGCCGAGACTTTTTTCTTGCATGACTCGCACGTGTAGTCCATGTCTTCTAATCGCTCCCGAGCAAAATGATGCTTGAGCGCATCTTCGATGGTACTCACTTTGCGAATGTCCAGCAAAAGATCTTCAAAATGTTGAAACGTTACCGACTCATACATGCACGACAGACATTTTACAGTTGTCCGTAAATATCCGCCAAGAATTTGATTGATTGGAGTTGTCTCTTTTGTGTATTGTTCAAATTCTTTGCTATTTTTGTAACGGGACAGAAATGCTTTTTCCATAGATTCCATCAGGTAGCGCAAAAATTCGTGAGCGTCTTCCTGATGACCGTGTATCAAATGACGACAAATTTGCTTTAGCTTGGAATAAATTTGCATAGGTTTTGTTGGACAAACGTTGGATTGTGTGGATTGTAGAATTTCAGCCATAGAGCATATGATGCAACCACTTTGAGAACCACCTGCGGACAAAATCACAAATATAAAAACGAACACTATTTTGAAAAAATATGACTTTTTAATACTTATTTCTGGACAGTGGTTTTTGTGTTCACTATCAGACTGCAGCCAATTAGCGAAAGATGGAACATGAAAGAGGGCCTGCAATGTTGAATTCAAATAGCAAGTGTTGCCCAAATTCACCATACCAGAACCAATGGACCACTTTCTCGTGCTTCCCCAGCCTATTTGCACATTTTCCCGTGGATATAAAATTAATTTCGGAGATGGTAGACAGGACCCATTTAATTTCGTCCCATTGCTATTTTTAGCTGATTGAGATGTAGAGTCTAAAAATGAAAAAAGTTAAATGCCTATGGTAAGCTATAGCTGTGAATAAACAATAATTTATGAGTGGAGTGTTTTATATTTAAAACAAACTAATCTTAAAAACCGAGAGCACATTTACATGTAGGAGACTATCACAACAAAAACCCCTTTTAAAAGGGAAATGTGACGTGAGTCCTAGTACCTTCTTCCAAAACAACTGATATCCATTTCAGAACGCAGAACATTCTTTTGAAATATTTTCACATTTGATTAAAAAAATGCGACATAAATGCCCAACCACCCAATGCTAGTTATAGTTTTTCTGGGAGTTTCGGGAATGGTTATTTATCTATCGCAGTTATGCATTGTACATTCTTGTCGACTTTATTAATTTAAACCTTAAAGTTCTAAAATAAATAGTGAAATGAAATTTAGAAATATATAAATCGCTAGGGAGATTTCCGAACAAATTAACCGATTTTTGAGTTTTACACTAATTTTTCCCATTTGCTCGGCTGGAAAATGCGGGAAACGCGAACAATTGATGAACATCAGTCGATTCGAATAGTCAGCACTGACATCTGCAAAATTGTTTGGCACATTCGTTTATTGGGCAATTCCACGGACCATTTCGTTCCTACGCATGAAATTCTCAGTAGTTACAAAATGATAGTCATAGAAAAATAACTAACCTCTAGTTGAAGGATCAATCCTTCTAGTGCACCATTTTCTATGAATATCTTTACGTAACTACTGAGCATTTCGAGCGTAGGAACGGAGTTTTCGTGGAATGGCCCATTACAGAAATATGAAGCAGCTACGAAACATTTGTCATCTTGAAAGCGTTTTGAAGTAAAATACCGAGGTTTGAACTTGTTTCTTTTTAACTTCTTAAGTTTCTTCCTTGTAATTTTTACAGTAAAAAAAACTCATCGCAATATTTATTAGGTAATTTTATTTTTTGGTGCATTGCCTGGAGCTTACATGCGTGCGATGCGAAGTGACTCTTAAAAATTGTTATATTTTTCAAAAAATGAATTTTCTTATGTAACTTGGAACAGTTATAATAAAGAAAATCATATCTGCACCGTTTTAAAAGAAGAATACAATTTTTATATTTATCCATTTTTGTGTCAGTTTTTGAGCCGTGGATGCTTTCAGTTGCTGAGATATGACCTAATTTTTGGTTTGTATTACTTTTTGTATGTGTAAAAACATTTCAAACACAAAAAATCGAAAATGTGAATTTCACATTTCCCTTTTTTTTCACAGATGTGGTCACATTTATGTGAAATTATGTGAGTAAAATATGAAACAAATAATTTTCAAACGGCAAATTTGTTGTCAGCTTAAGATTTTTGATGGATATTTTTGCACATCTGAAAAGTTTATGGTAGAATGTGCCGAGATGTGACCTAAAGTCCCACAATGAAGTACTTTATATATGGAAATGAGACGTTCACATCTGGCAAATGTGACGAAAAAAGGCAAATTTAGCCACTTTCCATATGCAAACCACTTTATTGTGTTACTTTAGGTCACATCTCGGCACATTCTACCATAAAGATTTCAGATAAGCAATAATATAGACGAAAAGTTCAATGCCGACGGCAAATGTGCCATTTGAAAATTATGTGACTTCACATATTTTTTTAACATTTGTTTCACATATTTGAAATGTGAAATGTAAAAATCGAATTGCACATCTAGGATGTTTTGTGTATAAAATGTTTTTCTAGATATAAAAAGTGAAATAAACAAAAAATCAGGTCACATCTCAGCAACTTGTCATATACAGAGTCCAAAAAAGGGTAAAAAACAACGAATTCTTCAAAATTCCTAACTTTATTAATTTCTAAGCAACAACTGAGTTACCTTCTATTGAAACGAAACTGAAAGTAAGCAAACATTATTTTTACAATGAGTTAGACATTAGACAATATTAGATGCCCGTACATTTTACTGTGTTAGACGCGACCAATATGACTACTATGAAAAATATTTAAAGAAAATATTAGTTCTTGAAAAGGTGTATGCGAGCGAAACCATAAAGAAAGTGTTGTGGTAGGTTGCATGTCATCCGAATTATACAATATTACAAATCTCATTCTAAATGAGAAGATGGATTTAATATGACAAAAAACTTGGAACTGCACACATTTTAAGAGCTTATGTTAATGTTGCTTCTAAATATTCGAATTTGCTTATGCCTATTACTTTCTCACTTTTCCCGCAACTCCCAGCAAGAAAAATTTTAAAAATGGATCAAAAGCTTGAAAAATCAATAATTTATATCCGAATGTTTAGAGATCTTCTTTTCATTTGTTCTGATCGTCATGTTTCATGGCTATACTTAGTCGTGCTACCAATTTAAATTGGCTCTAAATTGGCTTTAAATTAGTGAAAAATTCAAAAATCTGTTAATTTGTTCGCAAATTTCCCTAGCGATTTACAATCGATCTAAATGAAAAATTATAACTTGCGATTTGTGCGTTCTGCGAGTTCTTTGAGATCTAAAACCCATACCCAGTTTTAGTGTTGTCGCTTCGTTCGTTCGTTAATTGGCGCATTTTTTTTTTGTAAAATTCGAACGTTCTCTGACTTAAAATTTTTGCACATTTGTTTGATGACTCTGTTGTTAGCAAATTTCGGAATAAATCGATATTTGTTTCTTCGCATTATTTTTTATTTAATGTTGGATTTAGAAATTACTCCAACAATTTAAATTTTCTTGCAAATGTAGTTTTTTGTTTAATTTTGTAAATTTCCTAAAAGCTTAATTTTGCAGAAAGTTCGATTATTTCGGGGATTCGCATATCTTATAAAACTCCAATTTTCTTAGAGATTCTAAATCTTTTGCAATTTTTAATTTTTTTGATAATTTGAAATTTTTTTATAAATTTATATTTTCCTGTAATTTTGGGATTTCCTTGAAATATTTATTTTCACAAAAATTTATATTTGGAGAAAGAATTGGGATTTTTCAAAAATTTGAGTTTTCTTGATAATTTTGAATTTTCACAAAAACTTTAAATTTCTTGAAAATTCAATTTATTTTTGAAATAACCGTACGGGTCAACCGTATCTTGATTTTCATCATCTTTATCTACATTATCATCCATTGTTTTGATTGACGGCTTTGACAGTAGCAGTACTTCAGTATATTTTTAAAAATTTTAGATTTTCTAGTGAAGTATCTCACAAATTATTGTTTTACTTCAGTTAAAACAATTTCAATTGTTATTACGTTTTGATCATTTGTTGTGCTGTGTTTAATTGTGGAGTTTTGAATCTTTTTTTAATAAATAGATTGGTGTATCCATCAAAAAATCGCTAATTTCTATCGTGTGAAAAGTGTTTTAAAACTTCCAGATTCTGCAAGCATTATTTTTTCCTCTAGTGGATTTTCGAGAATTTTGTTTTTATTAGAAACGTTTATCTATTTAGAAAAAGTTGTAAAATTTTGTGAAGTTTCGAATTAACTTTTCTAATAAAAAAATGTAATAATCTTCCGATTTGTATTTTTGTTGACAAATGACATGACATGGCCAATTTGTTTGCATACATTCGTCCAAAAGTGGTAACACCGAATTGGAATTTATTCATTGTGTTTAAAACCCACAAAAATAACTCTCGAAAGACATAATTGTAAACTTTCGAGATTGGAAAGATTGTATATATTTCTAAATTTCATTTCACTATTTATTTTAGAAATTTCAGGTCTAAATTAATAAAGTCGACAAGAGTGTACAATACAAATTTGCGATGGCTACTGCTCTTTCAAATTTCATACAGAAAAATTTGGCTACTCGTACTTCACACATCGCGCAAGGCTAAATTTTTAAAATGTGTTTGAGAGAGTAGAAAAACTACAACATCGGGGGTCCGGCATTTGTGAAGCATTTTTTAAATCAAATGGTAAAATATTTCTAAAGAATTTTTTGCGTTCCAAAACTTTAAGCAAGTTGATATCAGTTGTTTTGGAAGAAGGGACCTGTTCTGTTAAGAACATTATGAAACCGCCAGTATTCAAATACATTCGAATTATTTATAATAACTAATAACAGATGACGTTTCCATCTGAAACGTCATCTCATTTTCCATTTGTACTTCATTAATTTATAATAAATCACTGTTCGTTTAAGTCCCGAGTCGTTTGCATCAACAACATCATACAGTCCACTTGAACAACGTCGCAAACAGTTCGAGACCAGGACTTGTGTCACATTTCCCTTTTAAAAGGGATTTTTGTTGCGATATCAAATCTTTTCGAAGTAGAAAAATTGTTTTTGACGAATCACTGGCGCATGGTAGCATTGCGCCCGTGACGCGAGTCCACTAACGACCAAAAAATTAGGAAAAATTGTTTTCGTAGACTGCGGAACTATACATATAGCTAAGTTTTCACTCCTCCCCCCCCCCTTGCGACGTTCCTCGGGAAAATATTTTTCCCGGATTCTACTGAGAATTCTAAGGCGAAGTGGCATTAAAATCAGTTCAGTGGATCCAGCGATGTGACCTTTAGAAAATGATCAATTTCAGTACAAAAACACTTTGAGAATCTGGCGAGCTCCAGGTCTATTTTAGAGTCAGTGGAGACCCAAAATTTAATTTGTGATGTGATTTTTGTGCATATATTTGGTAAGTTTTCGAAGTTATTGGAAGTAAGTTTTCGTCCACTGGACGTCAAGTGGATCATTGTTCCTCCTGAAACTATTGGTCCCAGAAATCATCTAGGAGACTACGGTTGTCCGAGGACCCAAAAATAATACCAGATTGGTATGAGCAAATTGTTTCTTTGTGGGTCGAAAGTGAACACGGAAATTGTTGAACCAGGTTTCAGTTTTCGAAAATCGGCTGAGTTATTTGGGCTGGAGACTCCATGTAAGTTGACGAAGGTCTAGCGATACACATGCACATAGAATTTCCTTAAGGAAGTGAAATAGGCACAAGTTTTCAACTTTTTGCCCATGTGAAAGTGGGTCAGAGCCCAAAGTTGGATCCTGAAGCATTTTACATAATTTCAGGTTTCCACAAAATTTTCGGCAAAAACTGATTGTGGAGGCGTAACGGTAAAACACAACTGCAAGATAAAATTTTTTGGAAATAACTAAAATCATATTCTGGACGAAGCCCGGGTAAATATGCTAGTTTCATATGAATAGGTCCTGTATATAAAAATCCGCCCGGGTCAGAGGCTAGATCATTTTTTATTTACTAGTCCCGCAGTTTTTATGAGCCTTTTTTGCTCAGATGGATTCTTCCTTTCGTTACCAAAGTTTTTTTTTTTGCTGTGTCAGTGGTAAATTGCACACAAACCTAGTGCCATCTATGATGTATTAGGTGCTATTGGATTTAAAATTTGAAACTGAGCGATTCCGATCTTAAATCCAATATTTCTTTAAAATTACGCTCATAAATAACCAAAAATGTATTAGGTGCGGAAACTAGTAGGGCTTAGAATGCCGGTTCAATGTGTTTTACTGGTAGACATTTTTTGGGCTACATACTTAACGCGAATTCCAATCCACGCCTTAGCATTTTACCATTATTATTTCTTCTGGTACTAATTATATCTCCGCTTAAAGTTAGACTCAGATATTTTTACACAGAATCCGTCGAATATGGCTGACGGCATATTTTGTCTCATTCTTCTTTGTACGATTCGTTGCGGCACCAAATTCACAACCAACCATATTATGAAGTCTGGGTGTAGCTAGAAACGTTACTTTAATGCTATAGATTGAAGAAAAATTATATACAGAATTTGTCTCTACCAGGATTGAACCTGGTGGAAAGCCAATACGTTACCACTGGGCTAACCCTAGCTGACAATTACCTAGTTTTTGAAGTAAGAGATAATAAATATAGACCCAAAAAGCAAGTCCCTTGCGTTTCTTCAGTTTGTAATATTTGAAGTATTTTTAAAGGTCTATCACCCGAATAAAAAAGCAAAATGTAAGCATTATCATTCAGCTCCGTCAGCCTCTAAAGAAAGCTCGTGGAAAGCCAATACGTTACCACTGAGTTAACCCGTTCCTAGTTGACAATTACCTAGTTATTGAAGTAAGAGATAATAAATATAGACCTAAAAAGCAAGTCACTTGCGTTTCTTCACTTTGTAATATTTGATGTATTTTTAAGGGTCGATCACCCGAATAAAAAAGGAAAATGCAAACATTATCATTTAGCTGCGTCAGCTTCTAAAGATACGTTAAGTTGAATTTGTTTTACTGAGTGGAGACTGATTTGGATCCATTGTATCGCGGAATAGGGAAAATATTTTCACCTGGATAATTCTCTTCAAAATATGAAGCGAATGAGTCAATAACATACACAACACAAAATATTTTCATTTTGGAATTGTTTTATTTACGTTCTATTTGACCATTTCTTTACTCAATTGATCGTATTTGCCCTATATTCGACTGTTCATTTACCTTATCTCTCGTATTTTCTTACGATTGCCCTAAAATTTCTTAATTAGGGAACTCATTTATTGACGTTTCTTACCGGTTAACGGTAAAGTTGGTAAATTGAACAAAAATTACCGTTAAAAATCGGTAATATTTATTCTTATTGAAATTACTACTCTCGACATTAATCACTAATGTTTAATGAAGAAATATGAAATGTAAGATATCTCGTATCTCGAAGTTTCGTATAAATGAGTGATCAACAACCACAGAGCTATAATGTTATTCGTTCAGACACTTTTGCCAACGATAGTAAATAATATAAATAAACACGACATTTACTGTGGAATTTTGAATAATTTTATTGCATTGGTGCCTATAATTGGCAAATTATAGCACTCAAAGCCAATGCAATATAAAGATTATAGTCAAGGTCCATATTTCGACAGTCATAGTCGAGCTGACCACAATTGGAGCGATTTTAGTCGATTAAGATTTTAAAACTGACAGATACAATTGCAGAACTACTGGAGAAAAGACAAAAGTTCAGATAATTTATTTACATAGCCAAAGAAAAATGAGAGTGAAGAGCGAGATCAGAAGTATTCTTGCTTATTTGTGTTCAAATAAACTCTGTAACGAAAAAGAAAAAAGTTTTGTATTTTTTCATAATAAATTTTTCCCTTCTTTCATCTCAAGCACCAGCAATATATACTAGGGTGTAGCGTTTTTGAAAAATTATTTTATTTTGAAACGCCTGCCCCCAGAATCGATCCAAGGGGTCCAATAAGACATATTTATCACTTTAAAACATTCTTAAAAGTCGATCTTCTATTGCCGCAGGAGCAATTTTTGAAAATTTTTGAGCAACGTCGCTTTTCAGTACATATCAACCCATTTCCCCCAGACGATTGGACTTAAGAAGTCGGGTCAACATCCCTAAATGGTCTAGAGGTATGAGACATTAATTTAAAAACTCATTTGATGTTGGTATGATGTTTGCAGTGGTCATGGCAATACATGAAAGTTCGCCGAGGGTGATTTTATGAATTTTCTTTTCATATAAAAATTTTATGAATTGACAGAAAACATTGTTTATTGTTTTAAAAAACTTAATTCATCTCAGATAGTAAAACAAGGAACCAGACCCATGCTTTGGAGGTCCTAATTCCAATTTTTTGGGCTGAATATTGGAATTTCGTTATACTGAAAAATTCAAACTATCCAATAGATTAACGAGGACACCTCGAATCATGAAGGTTGGTGTTGATAAAACCTTTGTGATGAAATTGTGATGTGTGGAGACTGTTTTGATAACTCTTTCATGTAATTGCTGGCTGAAATATTGAAAAAGACGAACAGATGTACTCGATAGAATTCTACGATCAACGCTGAAGCATTATCGGACTTTTGTCAATCAGTTGCGCGTTTTTTTGACTCTTTGTGATCCAGTGCAACATATTTTATACAAAATTGCAAATATAAACTCTAATAAAAACATGTTATGCAACTTCATCTTTACTGAATATTTTGATGCTAGTAATGTCTTGACTTTAGAAATCAAGAGTCAAGTAAACTTTGTAGATTTTGATTAAATTTATATAAAATATGTTGCACTGGATCACAAAGAGTCAAAAAAACACGCAACTGGTTGACAAAAGTCGTGCAAATAATGCACGAACCTGCGAACCTCGTTACGGAGAAATTTTTGGGAAAAATATAGTGTAGGTCATTAAACAGAAGAATGGCTAGCGCTGTCTTCGGGTAGTATCTTAACGCTCTTAACATCGAGATGGGATTACCATCAAACCGTAGCAAGGACACCCCGAAACCTTTTTACGCCTCTATGAATAGAGGGTTGGTGTCGTGGCCGCTTTAAGAACTACTTCTTGATTAATGTAGATGCACCCCATAATGAATCATCTGGGGATGACAAGGAACAATATTATGAAGTATTCACAAAAGCCTATGATGAATTAAAATCGTTTTAAATCTGGTGGTGAAACGTACTTTCCGTAAACACAAGAGCAGACACCTGGCTACCTGGAAACACTCCAATGAAAACCTTTCGGCAAATCAGATAGACCACCTACTGATTAGCGAAAGACGTCATTGACGTTAAAACATGTTAGAGAGCAAATGTCGATTCTGATCACTATCTTGTCGTGTCAACACTGAGAGCAATATCTAGCCCTGTTTCAAAATGGTCGAAGAGAAACTATGAGGGCGTTATGCAGTAAAATAGTTATTTGCTAGTAACTCAGCGAAAAACTCCAACAATTGCAACAAGCACAGCTAGGCGACTCTCCTCTGGCAATCGATGAGTGAAGTAGTCAAACGAGAAGCAACCAACACCTTAGAATATCACAGTCCTAACGATTTTAAGACCCTGTTTGACGCAGAATGGGATTATGTTACGGAACGTAAAATGCTGCACAGATAGAGAAGGAATCTACATGGGCAACAGAGCGGTGGCAGATGAGCGCTGCAAAGAACTACGGATGGAGGCGAAGTGTCTGCACCGACACAAGAAAAAAGAAAGAGGTGAGGGGGCTCGGGCCTAGCGTGGCAGTGGGGACCCCCCTCCCCAAAAAATGGCAAAATTTTTAAAAACGTTTGAAATATACATTTTTCTTTATCGTTTACAAAGGAAGTGTATTCTGTAATTTTTACAAATATTCGAAGTGGCTGGACCGTTGGGCGCTCGACTTTCACCGATCGTGTGTAGCTGTTTGCTTCGCCAGGCACAGAAGAGTGAAATCGTAGCTCAATCCAACTTGGCTTTATTGTTTTCAATTCACGTACTGACAATTGTGACACCACGCAGCCTCCTCAGAGCGCGTTCGAAAAGTAATATGTTTCACAGAGTTGCTCAGTTAATGCTGTCATTGTTAACTTCAAGGTTAGATTGTTCATGGGCAAAATCGGTCGTGAAGAATGTGAGAAATGTCATGAAGAATGTTTGTTGTTGTCACCGTTAGTAAACAATGTGGATCGTTTTTCGCCAACAATTTTTTTTTTGAAAAGCCTCACCCCTACACAGGTCGAGCAGGGTCTTCTGATTATTATACACGCAAAATATTTTTTTAAAAATACAATTTAGGGTTGCCGCAAGGCCAAAAACTGATTTTTTTCGACTTTCATAATTATGCTTCATATAAAAGCTTCGTGTGACCCATCTACAGACACTTGAGTTACAGTTAATATCGCTAAACTTTCAGGAGATATTGGGCAACAATGTAGCATAAATTATTGTTTGTAAATGTTTGATTAAGGTACATCGGTAGAACGAAAAGTGTTCCCGGATTCCATTTTTTACTAATATTTTCATACTTTCAGACCCTGTCAGTCGTAAGATATGAAGTGAAAGAAAAATGTTTTTGTTGTATTTTGTAGAGAATTTCGATAGCTTTCTTGCACAAGCAAGGTAGAAAAAAAATATGCATCAGAGTCGGATTTATTCATCTTAAGGTGAAGGCGTGCACAGTGCAAGGGAAAATGATTTTGCACATTTGTTCACAATGTCCGTCGCTGTGTGAAAAGACCTCGGCTAAAACATTCGGTCATTAACATCATCTCGGTAATGATTTGATTATGGGCAATTCCATGCAATGAATTTTACATATGACCTGGGAACCGTGTCAATCTCCTGAAGCGTACAAAGGTGGGAGAGTTGTGATGCATGAAACACTTTTCAGGAAAAACCTTCTATAAGTCTTTCATACAAAAAAACTTTGTCAGACGAATGGTTTAACACCTCAACGTGGTTCTTAGGTCACCCACTTTTTTATTTTCAACCTTTGAGTGGAATGACCCTTATATTTCTTGCGCTATAATATGCGCTATTATTTTTTCTGTTTCAGGACATAATAATTATAGAAGAAAAGTGTGTGGTAAGGTAATGGTCTATTTAAAGGTGTGCGTCGATCGAAAAATCTCGGCAGCGGCTAGCCGAGTGAAATGAATACGACGGCGGCGCGCCGATGAAGGTTTTTTTCGGCGGCTCGGCTCAGTCGCAGCGCGCCGATCATATTTTTGGTATTACCAATGTATGTACCATTTTTTCGCCCGAAACTATAATTGTCATAAATAAACATAGTACAAGCATTTACTTCTGTGACTTCTCACCGTTTTATTCCTTTAGTTGATAACCCCTCGCTAAAAGAACGTCATAAATTTTGTATTCAGGAAGTTAGAATTTTGGCGCCGCGCCGGCTCCAGCTGACAAAGTCGTTTAAAAGTGCGCAGCATCCCCCAAACTTTTATTACGTGCGCCGATTTACGCAACCACCGAAAAAGTTGAAAAATTTATTTCGCCGCCGCCGATTTATTTTGACCGCTCTACACGCTGAGTATCTTTTTGTGTCGTATTGTGTCTTAAATCATACAAGCCCGACGACAGAGGGGATGCCCACCGGTCAGCGTTTAAAAAAAATTTCGCCTGCGTCGCTATAAAGAAAAAATTTTGCTCGCTCCGCTCGCATCACATTCCTTTTTTTCAAACAACTTTCCCAGTTTGCAGATTTTATTTTTTCTATGTGATTTCATACAATTTTGTTAATTAGGCCCGGGCCCTGACAATTCGTCCTTTCTACGGACCTGGTACAAGCTAATGATTAGTCCTAAAAAATTGCACTTTTCATCATTCATAACAAAATCTGCCGACATTTTAGTACGGTGCGGCACGCACGTCTGGTATGTACCTAGCAGAGAAATTGAAAACAGATATAAAATCTAAGAAATTTTAGTTCAAATCTAGTTCTAGTTGACTGCATTTTTAAACTTAATTCCTTCGTTATTGAAAGTTCGTTACACATCCGTGAAGATGCATTCTTTATTCATAATTGAATGTAACGTAATTTGTCCAAAACAAAATAATGGAAAGCAAACGAACCTAATACACCGTCTTTTGCAATTAAAATACTTGACGTAAACGTAATTTCTATGTGTGCGTAACTAGAAGGAAAAAAAATTGGAAAAGCGGAACAAAAGAACAGGAAAAACAATATTGATGTTAAATTAAAATATTAGAAAAATTTGTATCTCATAATCTTACCGCCAGCTGTTTGTGTTGTTGTTTTTTCATCTTCCGATGGCCTCAAGACTGTGTACTTTGATTTCAATGATTCTTGTATTGAATAGCTGAAACCGGGTGGTGAATCAACATATTCAATTACCTTCAGTAAACTTTGTTTTAATGCAGCACTTATATGGTTTTTCGTTAATGTTAAATTTGGCGCTTTCGTTAGACTATTGTAATTCCCCAAAGAATCACGAATAGTCGAACTGATAGCCGATTCTGAATTTTCACATGAAACTGGCATATTTGGTCCCATCAATCGGACCAAAATTTAAAATTTTCACGCAAGAATAGTCACAATTCACTTGCCACTTTATTTACATTATTCACATTTGCAAATACATTATCTTTCAGTGAATACTTATGCACAGAAGAATAGTTGAATGTTTGTCTACACGGTGATAATAATCCGCAGAAAGAAAACGCCACATGTAATTTATGTTCAAAGTTACATTGTGAGGTTAGAGGCCATTTTAGTGTTGCTGCATATATCCGAAAAATTATTATTATGTCAAAAAACAATTTTTTTTCCTCGAATTTAGAGACGTGTGAGTATCATATTGGGGAGGTCGTTCATATATTTGAATAGCAACACTGAATCTCGTAAGTACGATTGAGACGTTCACACACCATCATTTGTCCCAGCGAATAAGAAAATGCATATAATTATGTGACATTCCATGCAACAAGGTGAATTATTTTTCTCTATTTCACTATACCAAACGTTATACATTTTACATGGTCACAAAATGAAGGGATGAAGGGAAAGAGAACTTTTATCTGTCATGGTTCGATGCCGCTTTAACCCGAGAAACAAGAAACACCAATTTGATAGCCACGGCGAATAAACAACAAATACGACGGTCGATGTTAAAGAAAAAGTGACAGTGAAATATTTTCTTGTAATGAAGAGCAACGTTTGAATGTCTCATACTGAAAGCGAAGCTGCCTCTACGTGAAACAATGTCAAACTACGTATGTTCAGGTAAATCCTAGGCCGTTTAAGTGGCTTTTGGTGTTTTGTACATAACTCGAGTAGAAATTCCGCTCAATTTTGATCTATTTCTGAGAAAACCGCCCGAAATAATTTAAAAAACATATGCAGGGGACCCATACGCATCAGAATAGATTTGAAAACAGAATAGTTGTTGCAAAAAGATTCGAAAGTATCTAAGTAAATGTTGCCTTAACTCTTAAGTGTATGAAATTATTTATTTATTTATTTACTTCATCAATGGCCGAAGCCTCCTGACTAGTTACAATTAACAAGTAGCTTAACAAAAAAAAATAAATTAAGAGCAGGTCCGGAAGTGAGTAGTCGACCCAGTCGACCTGTCGGGTGAACAGTCACCCCTGCCTATCGTCAAAATTTATTATAGTTAAGTTATACATTTAAAACAGCCTCAATTGAAATTAGACGAAAATACAAAATTGTAAATGAAAATAGCCCGTCGTTCCATCAAGCACCGCCATCTCGTGTAGCCACCTGAAATAAAAAGGATTAGCGGAAACTAGTCGACTAGACTAGCTGTTTTTGCGCAAGTGGACGTGACTTAGAGTCGTGAGACCCAATTGACTAATCAGCTTTTGATTAGATTGAGAACCAAAGGTTCAGTTTATGAGATTCTGATCTTACCATTTAGTTTATATGTGATTTTTAATTTCCTAATAGTCAACTTGAACGATTCACGTGGTATGTTTTGAAACCACAGCAATGAAAAGCGATTAAATGACATGCACATGTTATTGATAGGCTCATAAAGACCATATTTAGTCCTGTGTTTTTCCACTACGAGGAAATCATCAGCACAAGTGGGTCTAAAATTTCGAATGACCTTGCTTTTGATTTTAGGTGCGTAGTCGGTGTTTTCATTCATCAGATCGGATACAAAATGTGCGGAGGCATTGATTCTGCGTTGGGCGAGTGTCTCAATGTTGTTCGATTCGCATCTCTCAATATAAGGCGAAAGCTTGTGGTTTTTATCCCGTTTCACCGTCGTCCGCCTCAGTACGCACATCAAAATTTTTTTCTGAATTGATTCAATCCTGTCGACAAATGTGTCTTGACAAACAACTAAAATATATTCTAAGTAAGAACGGATATAGGAAAAGTACATACTTTTTAAAGTTTTAATATTCTTAAATTGCTTACAAGTTCTTATAACGAAGTCAAGCATTGAGTAAGCTTTTGCAATGCGTTTACTGAACGTCTTGGACCTCCTGGAGTGAAGAAGACGAAGGAGATTACCTTACACTTATCAACGTTCAAATAAAGTTGGTTGATTTTGCACCATTGTAGAAACCTGTTCAAGTCACGTTTAAGATCACTTGCGTCAAGAACATTTTTAATTCTCATGAAAATTTTCAAGTCGTCAGCATACATTAGGTAAACTGATGTAGAGAAGACTTTAGTAGCGTCGTCCATGAATAATATGAACAAGAGAGGGCCGAGATGGCTACCCTGAGGAACACCAGAGTTCACGTTAAACGTTCGAGAAGAGCAGTTCCCTAGTTTGACGAATTTTGAACGTCCATTCAGATAAGATGCAATCCATGCTAGCAAGTTCGAATGAACACCAATTAGGTTCAACTTGTGTAAAAGAATCGAACGCTTGACTCTATCAAATGCTTTTCGGACATCGGTGTATATGACATCTAACTAATGCCTGGATTCCACAACTTTAGTAGCGTTGCTAACAAATTCAGCTAAATTTGTTGCTGTGAACTTTGTCGACATTTGTCGGGGCGAGAAACATCTACAATCCTTAAAAAAGCCCGAAATTAAAAAAATGGACAAAATTTGAAGAAAAAAAAATTGCACTAGGCACGATCTTAGAACCGACCTCGACCAGTTAGGAGAGGCATGGACAAAAACGTTTACCTCTTTTTTCTTTACATGAATGCACAAAAACCTTATTCACGAAAATGTTCGTATGTTTAAGCTTTGCATTATAGTAAATTTTACATTTTATTTTGTAATAATTATAATTTACGTAGTAAATAAAAATCGTTAGTAAATTTTAAATACAATGATACAATATGTTTTGGGCATCTTTATAGAAATGGAGTGCTGTGAAACTTAATTAAATTAAATTGCAATAAACTGTCCTTTTTGTTTCACAATTTTAAACTTTATTATTGCTGACCGGTTTCGTGAACTACGTTCACATTATCAAAGCCAACGAACAACTAAACAAATTGAAATTACGACAAACAAATTAACTCTCATACTGATACAATATGTGTCTGATTATTTTATCTGTTTAACATACGCATTTAATTTTCTTGTCGCTAGCACTTATGTTGATAAATTATCTCGAAGACAATGAGAAAATGTGAGACCCGCACGTAAAATAAAACATGCTAACAAAAATATAAAATTTTCATACATTTGAAATTTCTAGAAAATTAAGTTTTTGAAAATGATTTTTTTGAAAGCATTTTAAAAATTTAAAATTTTTTAGAAATTTATATTTTTTTGAGAACACAAAAAAAAGTTCAAAACTTTAGCAGTATATCCATCCTTCTAAATTAAACCAAAGCATTTCTCACATGATATATGAACCATGCCCTCTACACAATCTGTCGTTATTAGAATAAAACTCGAACCGATTCGAGACTCGGTACGGTTGTAACTTTTAATTTAGCAATTTTTCAACATTTTTCTGAATTTTTAGAAAGACTCATAGTCAGAAGACAAATAAAATGTTGGACAAAATTGACTTTTTTTTTATCAATTAAATTTTTGGAAAATTAAGTTTTTTGGAGAAATCAAAATTGCGGAAAAATGTAAGTCTTGGAAAATTGGAAATTATTTAAATTCGTGTCAAATTAATTAAACTGATTGCAGAATAGGTTATTTTTCAAATCAGTCCGGTTGAGTGTGTAATCGATGCAGAACGTCTTGCAGATGCATACTGAGTCGAAAACAGCGCGCGGAACGGCATCAACTCCAATTTTCGTAAACATTTATGTTCCTCGTACAAAATGGCCTTGTAAATAATTTGAATGATATTTCTCGTGCAAATGTACATATTTTTCATATTTTTTGCACAACTCCGCCGACTCTTTCTTACTACGCATCGATTACATACTCAAACGTACTGATTTGAAAAAATAACCATAGCTGCACATGAGGTTATTTAATCAAATCACTCCGGTTGGATGTGTAATCTACGCAGAACGTTTTACTGATGCACACTAACAATTCCTTAGCTGACAATTTGTATAAGGAAAATACAAGTTCTTCCCGTGCACCAGTCCTATTCGTGACCAAAGTCTTCAGTCCGGTTGAGTATATAATAAATGTTGAGAACGAAACAGTGCGTGAAGGTGTGAAAAAGTATGAACAATTTGAACAATTTCTCAAGAAAAATCATTCAAATTTTTTCTTACAAGACCATTTTGTATGCGAAACATTAATGCCTTCAAAATTAAAAGTGATACCCTTCCGCGGGCTGTTTTCGACTCAGTATGCATCAGTAAGACGTTCTGCATCGATTACACACTCAACTGGATTGATTTCAAAAAATAGCCTGAACTGCATTTTAGCCGCCAATTCAATATGGCGTCGAGTGCTGAAATTAACATTTATCGGAGTAGCTTTGACTTGTGTCAGTGCTACCAACATTTAGAACATTTTGAGTTTGTAAGCAAACAAAAATTATCAAAGTTCATAATTTCTAAACAAAAATATCAATATCCGAGAACAAATATGATAATTAGTTTAGCGCAACTGAAAAAATCAAGATGTCATTGACCCGAAGCCTCATTTTCTGCTCATTATATTCACAACGAAAAATACGAGACAATGCATTCCACTTGAGTTATTTCGACAGACAGAAAATTGTAAATTAAAATTTGAACTTAAGTTGGACATCGGGACAAATGTGTGGAATACAAAAATACAGAAACACGTTCCTATTCAACGTGCGGCCATAGTAGTAAAATTATTTAAATTCGTATGAAATTAATTTTATTGATTTCACAAAACTGAATTCAAATAAAAAATTCATTTGAAAAAAGATAATTACAATTGTAATGTGAAACTTACTGAACCCTGTGAGAACATACAAGACAATTCTGACATTGACGCATCCATTTCTTTTGTTTAGATGTTTGACATTTCATCTGTAAACAACCAATATTTACTTTTTCGGTTCTCTATGGAACACTGCCAAAATAGTGGTTTTATGTCAATTTAAATTACATTGAATTTATTAAAATTTTGATCAGTTCTTGTGCTGTGTTTAATTGTTCAGTTTTGTTTTTTTTTTTTAATAAAATAATCAGTGTAAGCAGCAAAAAATCGCTAATTTCTGCCTTGTGAAAAGTGCTTTCGTACTTCCAACTTTTACAAAGATTATTTCGCATTTCGAGGAATCATTTACGAGAAATTTGTTTTAGGTGGAATTGTTAAACTATTTCAGAAAGATGATTGAAATCTTGTGAAGTTTGAGTGAAGATTCTCATCATAAAATTTAATTTAATTTGCGATCATCACACAAATCTTCCGATTTGACATTTTGTTTGTTGTTGACAGAAATTGCTCAATTGCTTTTTGTTGATCACAAATTAAACGAAATTCTATTATTAGGATCCTGACTCAAATTTATCAAGATTTTAAACATCTTTAACAATTCCAACAAAAACAAATTTTTCGTAAATAATTTCTCGTTCAGCGAGATAATCTTTGTAAAAGTTGGAAGTACGAAAGCACTTTTCACAAGGCAGAAATTGGCGATTTTTTGCTGCTTACACTAATTATTTTATTTAGAAAAAATCACAACTGAACAATTAAACACAGCACAAGAACTGATCAAAATTTTACTAAGTTCAAAATAATTTTAATGGACATAAAATCACTATTTTTGCACTGTTCCATAGAGAACCGAAAAAGTAAATGTTGGTTGTTTACAAACCTCTAAACAAAAGAAATGGATGCGTTAATTTTATTATCTTGTATGTTCTCATAGGGTTCCGTAAGTTTCACATAACAATTGTAATTATCTTTTTACAATTGAATTTTTTACTCGAATTCAGTCTTGTGAAATCAATAAAATTAATTTCAAACGATTCCTGTTTACTACGTAAATTGTAATTATTACAAAATAAAATGCGAAATTCACCATAATGCAAAACTTAAACATACAGACATTTTCTGATAGTACAAAAATTTGAATTTAACAGCAAGTGAACGAAGCCAGTGGAACCAGTTGTATTTTGGAAAGTAGATTAATTAGAGAATCTCAAGATGTGGGGAAAAATAAAAAGACCTTATCTGTAACATCATTTGCAAACTATCAGGAACGGAATGGGGAGCAAACACCCACACCCTTTCGGACCACTGCGTTGGCACTCGTTTATTCGACCGCTGAATCTGGAGCTCACGTTCACAAAATTGACACGCAGTTAAACGAAACTATGAGAATGATTACTGGCGCTGTGCAGTCCACACTGATCCCTTGCCTGCAAGTTCTCTCTAAGATAACTCCCCCTTATAAACGACGTGAAAGGGCTGCCCATAGAGAATGGTTTAAGTGTACAGAAAATGCAAGCCTTGCCAATACTCCGATCAGGGAAAACTTGAGCCAAAAAACCTCTTACAGAGGAGGTGTGACGCAGGTCTTCATTTCTGCTTACAATAGTTGTGAAATCAGAAAAGGGTGGCGCATTGAGCATCTAAGTTAAAACGATTTTCTTCCAGTTACAAAAGTTCTGAAATCGGAGGGAGGTGACGCATTCAGCTTCGATACGCAAAAAAATTAAAACGAAGTTACGTTGTGTTTTTAAAAAATTGCATCACAATCCACACAAATCCACCAGCGTAATAATTTTTCAATACTTTCACTTTACAAGTGCAAAGAGAAGTGAAAGTCAAGTTTTGCAGTGAAAAAACTGAAAGCATAGAAAAATTGTTTCGTTGTAGGGTCATTTGTGGCGCAAGTTTTTAAAGACATAACGTAATTTTGCTTTAATTTTTTGCGTATTGAAACTGAATGCGTCACCCTCCTCCGATTTCAAAACTTCTGTAACCGGAAGCTAGTATTTATGCGTCACTTTTGCTGATTTCAGAACTTTTGTAAGCAGATATAAAGATTTGCGCCACACCTGTTCTGTAAGAGTTTTTTTTTGCGGCTATCAGTACTTTTGTAAGTTTATCTCTCGCCAAAAATCACTGAAATTGTTGGTCAGTGTGAATACCTCGCTCATGTCGAGAATTACCGAAAATACCAAAAAACCCAAACGAAGTTGAAAAGTGCTGATAATCCCAAAAACCTACGAAGCCACATTGGATGACCTCAGTCTCGTCGAGAATAACCGAAAAATATCAAACTACCTGATGGAAGTTGAAAAGTGCTAGAGAAATCCAGAATAATCCACAAGAATCCTATTAACCTAAGATTGGATGACCTCACTCATGTCGAGAATAACCGAAAAATATCAAAAAACCTGATGGCAGTTGCAAAGTGCTAGGGAAATAAGCAATAATCCACAACAATCTCATAAGCCTAGCAGGACCTATTTTTTGAAAATTGGCGTTTCTAAAATTTCCAAATTATTTCTTGAATTTCTACAATTTCCAAAATATTTCTCACATTTCTTTAATTTCTTTTTGAGAAATTGAGGAAATAGTCTCGATTATATTCAGTTCTCGATCAATGTAATTTTAGATTTCGATTGAAATTTTGTTAAAAACTTAACAATTAACGAATGTTTTCGCTCGAAAAGCTTGGCCACTTCGTCGTAGACTCCTCTGAACCACTTCTGTCTGTTCGTTTTGGCTCCGTTTACAGGTTTTCATCCAATGTCGTACGGCAGAAGACGGATTCAAGTTTTCTAACGTAGGCGTGTTCATACGTACGTACAAAGTGATGAATAACGTTGATGCAGATGAATATGTTCTGTCAGTGTTTTTGACTTTGTTGTACAATTCTGAGAAGAATGTTGTTAGAAAATCCTATAATCCGTGGAATGGGGTTTGGCAGCAGAGAATCTTGCAAGTGCAGTCTTCAGAACGTCTAACGATTCAGTTGAAAATTGATAAAGAGTCTGGAGCGTGTTGATCGGTGTTGTGAATTCATGGTTTTGAAGCAAGTCCGATGCCCGTTGATATTCGATTATGAAGTCGGACTCATCAGATTCTGGAACGATAAATCTATGGCACGATTTCAGCGACTCAATCGTCGAGCTGTGTGTTATTTAATGCAGCGGTTTCCACGACTCCTCCTTCACTTGGTCGATTTCAACACGTTCATCTAAACCTCCCAACAATTATAAAGATTATTCTTAAATTGAATCCACAGAACTCGGCACAAATTCGAATAATAAAATATTAGATTAAACGAGACTCAACAATTCAGTTTTAATTTATGCCAACTTAATTTTTATTTTTTCTAGTCTTGACCAAACCTCGAAACCGGTCGGTAAAAATAAAAAATAAATTGGCATAAATTCAAACTGGACTGTTGAGTCTCGTTTAATCTAATATGTTCCAACAATAACTTCACAAAATCCTCTCGTTTTTCGTCCACTTCATTGAGAAAAAGTTCTTCCCAACCATTTTTTGTGCTTTGATGAATTGCGTTTCGTAGGCGTTCGAAGAGTTATTCTTTTTTTTCGGCAAATCCAAAATAGAATTCGCAATTTGAAAAATCTTGAGTAGACGCAATATGTCTGTTAAAAATGTAAGCCGACGTAAGCGATCGTAGAACGTTTAACAGCCAACGAAAGTATCGAAAACAATCACTCCGTACCAATAATTGATGTTGAAGACGAAACCACCAGTAGTATTCGGCGGACTGATGTGGCAATCGAACAGTTGGCATCCAACGGCAAAACCAACCACTCCGTACCACATGGTAACGGTGAAGGTATAACCGCCCAAAACAATCCAAATAAGTCAAAACAACGGAAGATTTAGAGCTCGGACTGTTCCAGATTTCGTGTCAAAAATCGTTTTCACCACACGCACACGTGTTGCTTTCGTTTCAAAAATCGTTTTCACCACACTCAACATCGTATGCATAGCTGTGTTGAAAGCGAGGTGAAAACGATTTTTGGAACGAAAGCAACAAGTGTGTGTGTGTGGTGAAAACGATTTTTGACACGAAATGTGGAACAGTCCGAGCCTTGGATTATCGACCATACGACTAAGCGAATGAGAAAAAACGTGCTTCGAATGAAACCATCACAAGAAAACATAAGAAAACAAAGTTTATATAAACTTTTTGAGCTATTTTGGGATTAAACCTAGTTTAATAACCTAATCTGAACTATTTTTAGTCTTTCAATTCTAGAGAATCTCCAACATTCCCAAAGAAGATTTCATGAAACTTCCCAAATATTTCTAAAATTTCTTCAATTTCTAAAATTTCCATAAAACATTTCCATAGTTTCCTTAATTTCCACTATTTCCAAAATTTCTCAAATTTCTCAAGCATTTTTGAAAAATAGGCCCTGAAGCCTAGAAAGCTCCTTTGCATGACATTACTAATGTGGTGAATAACCGAAAAATATCAAAAAACCTGATGGAAGCTGAAAAGTGCTAGAGAAATCAGCAATAATCGACAAGAATCCCACAAACATAGAAAGCTCCATTGTATGACCTCACTCATGTCGAGAATAACCGAAAAATACCAAAGACCTGATGGAAGTTGAAAAGTGCTATAGAAACCCTCCCAATTCTAGAAGTGGCCATATCCCACGTGTTCGCTAACATTTGATTCTGTACAACTTCTGGAAGCAACTTTCTAACTGTCATAATTCTCGAGATATGGGTCATCCCAATTCTAGAGGTGGCCATTTCTGGACAATCCTGAGACACGATTTTGCTAAAATTTGATTCTCTACAACTTCGCCTTTGGAACCAACTTTTCAACTCTGATATTTCGAGAGTTAAGGCTCATTTCTCATTTTTGTCGTTGCTGACCCACTAATTCTAGAAGTGGCTACATCCCCCTATTGGGTCATTTCTCGAAAAAATCCAAAACAGGTATTCGCCAAAATTAATTTCTCTACATCTTTGCCTTTTCAATCAACCTTCTAACTCTTATAGTTTTAGAGTCATCCTTGCTGAGTCTTGAAGCGTCTAAATCCTAGAAATCCCAGGAATGGTTTTTTAAGGAACAAAAAAATAAGTGTCCACTAATTTTATGATCTGAAACTACCCTCAAAATTTCAGCAAAATCGATAACAACATTAGCGAAGACCAGACTCGTCAAGATACATAGGTGAAATCAATTAATCGGCTGAATTTTTTTCCATGCAATTTCAAAAATTCATGTGAAAATTCATTCAATTTCACACACATTTATTGACACACCAAATGAGGGCCCAATATGCAGTAAGAATATATCATGCTCCAAGCGGTACCGGAGACCGTGACGCAGTCCCCAAACCCCAAAAAAACGTCCACAAACCCAAAAAACTCCATAAAAAAACCTTTGGGACAAGACACGATGTATCGGCGAACTTTTGAGTTTTTTCAATTCGCTTCTCACCCCCCCCCCCCCCCCCCTCCAACTTATTTAAAAAAAACTACGTCGCAGCAGCTTTCCAACGACCTCCACTCATCAAAATCGGTTGAAAACGAGCCGAGATATCGCCAACCAAATTTCCATATAATATTGATAAAAATATGTTTGAAAATAATCAAAATTTTATTCCTGTGTTGTGTGTCCACGATATATCTATCTATGTCTCTATGTATCTATCTACTTTTTTTTTCTCGAAAACCGCCCGAGCGATTTCCCTAAAATTTTCAGGGAACGTCAGTCTAGGCCTCAAATGACAAATTTTCTATGCCGCTTTCCCGGGAAAATTCTGGAAAAGCTGTGGCATGTGGAAAAGTAGTCAATTTTGAGGGTTTTTTAGGTAATGCGTGGAGTTTTCCAATTTTAACTCCGGAGTGACAATAGCTAGCTTCGGGAAAGTTATAGAGTTTGGTCAGGAGAATTTTTCGGTATCATTTGAAAATGGCTGCCAGCTGTCATAGCGGCGCCATCTTGGATTTTCGTTTATGCTTTTTTGGTTTTCGAATTTTAGCTCCGGAATGAAACTACTTAGGGAGATGGTTTCTTCTAGAAAGTTATAGTTTCATCAGGAGAATTTTTCGGGAACATAAGAAAATGGCTGCCAGCTGTCATAGCGGCACCATCTTGGATTTTCGTTTATGCTTTTTCAATTTTCGAATTTTAGCTCCGAAATGACACTAATTAGAGAGATGGTTTCTTCTAGAAAGTTATAGAGTTTCATCAGGAGAATTTTTTGGGATCATAAGAAAATGGCTGCCAGCTGCCGAATTTTAGCTTGGGAATGACAATACTTCGACAACTCGATAGCGCAGTGGCTAACACGTCTGCTTGCTACTACGAGATTGAGTTGCCAGTGCGTTGGTTTGAAACTCAGCCGCAGACGGATTTGTACCGATTGTTAGATTTGTAAACAAAAACAAAACTGATTGAATCGTTCAAGTCAAGTGAAGTTGAGTGTAGTTCCATCGTACGGCTTACCGGAAAAGGCATTGTTGGGAGAACCGGTATTCTACTCCTACTAGTTTCGCACCTAGTTACATTTCATAGATGGCACTGGGTTTGTCGCACAGCTTACCACTGGCGAAGGTGACACAAAGTATTCTGAAGGTAGCCGAAGGTGATACGAAGTGTTCCGATGATAGCCTAAGGTGTTGGAAGACAAATTTTTTCGGGAAGAAAATTTTTTTGGAGAAAATTTTTTTTCGGAGAAAAATTTATTTGGAGATAAAATTTTTTCGCAGAAAAATTTTTTAAGGAAAATTTTTTTCGGAGAAAAATTTTTTAAGCAAAAATTTTTTTGAAGAAATTTTTTTCAAGAAACAATTTTTTTTCGGAGAAATTTTTTTTCTAAGAAACGTTTCTTTTCTGAGAAAACTTTTTTTCGGAGAAAATTTTTTTCAAAAAATAGAAATTTTTTCAACAACAACTGAAACGACAACAAAAACCTTTTTAAAGGTAGAGTTTGACGCAGTCCGTAAGTCTGCTTCCAAAATTGTGACGCAATTTTTTTTAACACAGCGTAATTTTGTTTTAAAGAAAGCGCTGTAATTTTTACGGGAAATTAAAACTTTGAACACAAGGTTAAATTCAAACAAACTTCTGCGTATTATCAGCGATAGAGTCACCTCAAGCGATATCATTAATTTTGGAAGCAGACTTTAAAACAATTATGAAAATCGGAAAAGATTTATTCAAGCTATGTACAAAAAACACGTTTGGCCCTAGCAGAGACTCGTTTTTAGTGCGTTTGCTAACTCCAAGGACTCAAATCCAAAAAAGTTTCTTCCATAAATTGTCGACCATGCCCAGATCTTTCAAACAAAAAAAATTTATGAAAATCGGGAAAGATTTACTTGAGTTAGGTACAAAAAACACGTATGGCCCTAGCAGAGACTCGTTTTTAGTGCCCTAGCTAAGTCTAAAGAGTCAAGTTTAAAAAAGTTTCTTCCATGAATTGTCGGCCATGCCCAGATCTTTCAAAGAAAAAAAAGTTTATGAGAATCGGAAAAGATTCACTCGAGTTATGTACAAAACACCAAAAACCACTTAAACGGCCCTAGCTCGGTGGCCCTTGGGCCGACAGTGCCCAGATTCAATCCCATCCCCAACTTCGTTCTTCGTACGGGTCTAAAAAAGGGCACTACACTAAAAGTAAATATTCAGGAAAAAGGACAAATTTTTAGTAACATCTAATTTTCAATGCATGACTTATTGCGTAAATTTTGACCTTTCAGTACTTTTAGTACACACTTGGGTGCCCGGGGCTAGGACAAATTTTTTTAGAGGCACCGACGCAAAAGACAACTCGATTACAATTGCTTTAGCTAATAAAAATAAAATTCCAAGTCCGACCCCTACGATTTGTCACAGCACCAGAAAAAAAAACAAATATTTGTTGGCATCGATATCAAAGTTATCATTTTTCTGGTAAAGCTCTGGTGGAACATTGTTTGAAAGGTTACCTACCTGACTGGCAACACTACATGCGTAAATGTTACAAATTTACCTCCAGTGTTGCGGACATTTTCTGAAAGATATGCGAACAGATTGATATGTCGAGAAGGACGTATAATATATGAACGCAATAATCAATATGTCAAAACATTTTGCCAATAGCACGTGGTTGTGGTAGTATTTTGATGATTTCTTTAAATTGTTAGAATTAAAATTGAAAAATGGTTTCACGCAAAGAACAGCCATTCGAGGGTTCAAGAAAGGAAAGACATTCGCTATATTTACGATTTCCAAAGAAATTAAATCCCGACAGAACATTAGCAGATTCCGAAGTTAAATCTCTACACCCAAAAATTATTCGAGTGAGCATACCTAGACAAAAAAGTGCCAATTTTTGTGTAGTTGATTTTGAAACAAAGGACGATAAAGAAAAAGCTGCAAAGAAACTAGAGAAAACTGAAGTCAATGGAAAACTATTGGTGGTTAAAGAGGCAGTGCGAAACGACAAAGTGAAGCTGGAAAGGAGAATCGAAAAAGTTCAAGTAAAACGGGAAGTGAATGCAGCATTGGGTCAACTTGTTGGCGAGATCAAAAATAGCTTGTCGAAAAACTATGCACAAAGAAATGTAACAAATGTTGTTATGGTCAAACACCTGAAAACTGGCACAATCCAGACCGACATTCGAAAATTCTTTCCAAATGCAACGGACATTAAGTTAAGCATTAAATCAGAAAAAATCGATTCGTTTGCATTAGTTTGGCTACCAACACCAAAAGATGCAAGAACAGCAGCGGAATTGAATACTATTCGGGTAAATGGTGAAGACTGTGTTGTGAGTCTCCAGACTGATGGAAAGAAACGGAAGAAACAGAAAGAGCGAAAGGGCGATGACGAAAAAAGCACCAAGGGAGAAAGTGAATACGGTGAAGAGGACGAAATTGGTGATAATCATGATGCTATGGAATTAGATTAAACTTTGTACTAATAAAGTAAATTGAAATATGCATTCTTCGTTTTTTAATGGGATAAGAAACTAACGAATTTTTCTTTTTCAGCTGACTTTCTTAAGAGCTAACAGCCAATCAGTAGTGTAGGTTATTGGAACGGTGTTCCAGTAATTTCGACTGCGTGGGACGGAGGCTCGTTACATGGCATACTTGACGAAGTTTGAAAAACCACCTCAAATTGTATATTGACCAGTGGCTTTACTCTCTCTTAATACTGCTACAATTTTTTGAACCTCCATAACTTTTTAAACGCGTACGAAATAAAAATGGGTACATATTGTTTGTCACTACGTTTGTGATATTGAGTTTTTTCTTTACGACTTTGTGATACATACTCATGAAGGGACCCGTACGTATCAGAATTATTGCTGATTCTCCATCTGCGCGCCATGATCAAACCTCTCCCCTTCTCCCGGATCGAAATTCGACTGGTTACAAACGTCGTGTTAAATGCAACAGAAACCCTTTTCGAAGCACGATAACTCGAGTAAAACTAAATCGATTTTCAAACATAACCAAAGACCCGTACGTATCAGAATAGATGTGGCAAAGAGACTCGAACGTATCTAAATATACAAATAAGCAAACAATCCAACGTTTTCTGTTCTCTTATAACTGTAAGAATTCCAAAGATCCATAGAAATTACCCAAGGTAATGTCAAAGGCCCTACCGAAGTACGTCTCAGACCATTCAAATCTAGAAAATCTTATATCCAAGGACTAAGTCTTTTTCCCTAAAACCCTGAAACACGTGTTTTCTAACATGTAATTCTCTACAACTTTGCCTTTGGAACCAACTTTCCATCTCTCATTGTTCTGGAGATTCGGGTCATCCTGTCCAATTATGGAAGAGGCCATATACCAGTATTGGGTCGTATTTCACCAAAACCCTGAAACACGTGTTCGCTTGAATTTAATTCTCTACAAATTCGCCATTGAAAGCAACTTTCCAACTTTCATAGTTCTGGAGATCTGGGTCATCTTGCCCAATTATGGAAGTGGACATATACCAGTATTGGGCCATATTTTCCCAAAACCCTGAAACAGTTGTTCGGTTAAATTTAATTCTCTACAACATTGCCTTTGGAACCAACATTCTAACTCTCATAATTCTGGAGATCTGGGTCATCCTGCAAAATCATGGAAGTGGCCATATACCAGCAACGGGCCATATTTTCCGAAAACCCTGAAACACGTGTTCGCTTAAATTTAATTCTCTACAACATTGCCTTTGGGACCAACTTTCCAACTCTCATAGTTCTGCAGATTCGGGTCATCCTGCCGAATTATGGAAGAGGCCATATACCAGTATTGAGCCATATTTTTCCAAAACCCTGTTTTCTTAAATTTAATTCTCTACAACTTCGCCATTGGAACCAATTTTCATACTCTCATCGTTCTGGAGATCTGGGTCATCCTGCCCAATGATGGAATGAGGCCATATACCAAGAATGGACCATATTTCCCCAAAACCTTGAAACACGTGTTTGCTTAAATTTACGAACTTGAATCATGGGAGACATGTACCTTTCAGGGAAAAAAAAGTTTAGGCTGATCAGTTCAGCCGTTTGGAAAAAAAATTGGAGACCGGCAGAGGGACAGACAGATGGACATTTTTTTTATTGCTGATTCGTCATCTCTACACGATAATAGATGCATAAACCCCCCCCCCCTCCCACCTTGATCTACCCCCATTTCACAATAAAATTGTTTGTAGTAAACGTATAGGACCTTTGTTCTTCGTACGGGTCCAAAAACTTCTTTTCCCTGAAAGGTAATCAAAAAATCTATTACAGGATTGAATCTGGACACTGTCGGCCCAAGGGCCGCTGAGGTCTGCCCGTTTAAGTGGTTTTTTGTCTTTTGCACATAACTCGAGAAAATCTCTTCTGATTTTCAAAAATTTTTGTTTTGTTTAAAAGATCTGGGTATGGCCGACAAATTATGGAAGAAACTTCTTTTGATTTTGAGCCCTTGGCCTCAGCTAGGGCATCAAAAACGAGTCTCTGCTAGGGCCATACGTGTTTTTTGTACATACCTCGAGTAAATCTCTTCCGATTTTAAAAAATTTTTTTTGTTCGAAAGACCTGGGCACGGCCGACAATTTATGGAAGAAACTTTTTTGGATTTGAGTCATTGGACTTAGCTACGGTACGAAAAACGAGTCTCTACTAGGGCCCTACGTATTTTTTGTATATAACTCCAGTAAATCGTTTCCGATGTTCATAATTGTTTTTTTGACCGACAGATCTATGAAAGTCCAACAACTTGTAGAAAAAACTTCTTTGAGATTGTATCCTTGGACTTAGCTAGAGCACTAAAAACTTGTCTCTGCTCTACATGTCTGTTGTACATAACTCGAGTAAATTTCTTCCGATTTTCAAATTTTTTTTGAATCGAAAGGTCTAGGAATGTTTCACATATTATGGAAGAAATTTTTTTGATTAGAAACCCTTGGACTCAGCTAGAACCCTAAAAGTGAGCTTCTACTAGGGCACAACGTGTTTGTTTACATAAATCAGGTAAATCCTAACCGATTACCGAATTACATTCAAAAACAAATTTAGGCCCGGTGCTATGCTTAGGGCTCAAGTGGGCTTCAGGTCGGTCTTAAGGTCCTGCCCGGGAGTAGGGGAGAGCACCGATCATGGTCCGTAGATGACGAATCAGCAATAAAAAAATGTCCGCCCGTCATCCCGTCCGTCCGAACGTCAACACGATAACTCGAATAAAACTCAACCGATTTTCAAAAACGTTTTTCCCTGAAAGGTAATCCAAAAATCTTTTTTGGCATTGAATCTGAGCACTGTCGGCCCAAGGGCCAATGAGCTAGGGTCGTTTAAGTGGTTTTTGGTCTTTTTTACATAACTCGAGTCAATCTTCTCCGATTTTCATAATTTTTTTTTGCTTGAAATGCCGGGGCATGCCTCACAACTTTTTGAAGAAACTTTTTCAATTTTGCACTTTTAGACTCAGCCAGGGCCTTAAAACTCGGTCTCTACTAGGGCCCAAAGTGTTTTTTCTACATAAATCGGGTAAATCTTTTCCGATTTTCAAATTCTTTTTTTTTTTTTTTTCCTGAGAGATAATCAGAAAATTGATTACGGAATTGAATTTGGGCAAAGTCAGTTGAAAATTTTCGAAATTACATTCGAAAAAATGGTGAAAAACGTGGTTTTTTGATGGCTGGTGGAACTTTTTCACTTATATCACTCCGAAATTAGAATAGAAATCGCTCTTCAAGGTTTTGAATGAAAGATATGGACATCACCAAAATGAAATTAGTGAAAATCTGTTGAGTGGTTCGGGCTATAGAGTCCTTAGTGTGGGCCCAACTCACGCTACGCCACCCAACACGATATTTGGTTTTCTTTCGTGAATACTCATTTGTTAAGCTGTTCGAAAAGGCATTTAATGCTGTGGTTCGTTATGTTTATGGGAAGGGAAAGTACCAGATAACGGTTGTCGTGAACAGGTTTTTGGGTACCAGTTTATAAGATCATTATAAACTGAGAGCGAAGGTCTTCATATATAGGCTTCTGCGCAGCGGTTTGCCAGCTTACTTACTTGATTACTTTGTCCCAGTTTGCTCTTATCGCACGCGACAATTCACGCTTCCTAGAGCTTATAACAGAAATGATTTGTTTACACGCGGAATTGCGGATTGGAATGCTTTACCGTTAACTGCTAGGAACTCAGGGTCTCCTGACTCGTTTTGTGAAAAATGCAGCTGAGCTGTTATGTATTGCGTTGCGTCAGAAAGGGATGACATGCATGAGTTATTCTGGCAGGGCTTATGCGGTAAAAGTCCGCCACAGTCCTGCACTGCGTTTCATTCTATTTTGAAAATTGGGTGGACACGTGGACAGGTATTGAGAGGGATAGAGTGGTTTGGCGAGTGGTATTTCCTATGACACCTCTTTTCTTTCTTTTTTTTCTCAAACTACAGTGAATTGAAGTTAGACACATGCTTACAGTTTGCAATGCAATATTTTTTTTTTCTTTCTTTCCTTCTTTCTCTTCTTAAGTGATTAAGCTTTAACTTTTTTACATATGCTTGTCGATAACTTATAATTTCTAGCTTATCTTTATATATGCATTATTGGACCCGTACGAAGTACAAAGGTCCTATACGTTTACTACAAACAATTTTATTGTAACATGGGGTAGGTCGAGGTGGGAGTTGGGGGGATGCATCTATTATCTTCTAAATATGACGAATCAGCAATAAAAAAATGTCCGTCTGTCCGTCTGTCTGTCCGTCTCCACTTTTTTTTTCCAAACGGCTCAAGCGATCAGCCTAAACTTTTTTTCCCTGAAAGGTATATGCTTCCCATGATTCAAGTTCGAAGATGAGCAAAATCGATCAAGTGGTTCCCGAGATATGGTCGAGCAAGTGACCAAAACCATGGTTTTTCGAGGGTCAGTGAAGCTTTTTCGCAAATATCTCAGCAAGTATAGCACGGAAATTCCTCATTTTGGCGTCAAATGCTAGCATTTGATGTCACAAAACTGGGAAAAGCATTTTGTGGGAATCAGGTCAGGGGTCTGGGCACTGGGACCAATAAAATGGACGAAACTGAGATTCTTGGCCACATACGAAAACAGTTTTTCGTCTATATTTCCTTAACTATGCAATATGGAGATTTAATGTCAAAGTCAAAGTTGTAGAAATTTAATTTAAGCGAACACGTGTTTCAGGGTTTTGGTGAAATATCGCCCAATACTGGTATATGGCCTCTTCCATAATTGGGCAGTATGACCCAGATCTCCATTACTATGAGAGTTAGAAAGTTGGTTTCAATGGCAAAATTGAAGAGAATTAAATTTAAGCGAACACGTGCATCAGGGTTTTGGGAAAATATGGCCCAATACTGGTATATGCCCTCTTCCATAATTGGGCAGGATGACCCGAATCTCCAGAACTATGAGAGTTGGAAAGTTGGTTTCAAAGGCGAAGTTGTAGAAAATTAAATTTAAGCGAACACGTGTTTCAGGATTTTGGTGAAATGTGGCCCAATACTGGTATATGGCCTCTTCTATAAATGGACAGGATGACCCAGATCTCCAGAACTATGAGAGTTAGAAAGTTGGTTCCAATGGCGATGTTGTAGAGAATTAAATTTAAGCGAACGGCAATTTCGAATACAATTTAATGTGGACGTAAGGCAATATTTACTTAAATACGTTTGAGTCTTTTCGTAACATCAACTCTGTTTGCCGCATCTGTTCTGATACGTACAAGTCCCTTCATATGTTTTATATTCAAAAATATTATATAGATTTTTGAAGAATTTCTAGAAATTTTAGAATTTTCTAGAATTCAATTCTATAAAATAGGCCATGCTTTGTATGGCAGTCAATTGAAACATTGCGTAAAAAAAAAAAAGCTGGATCAATAGGGGCTGCAAATGGTGTTTTAGGGTCACAGCCCCAATTGCGAGGTGTAAGAAGCGGAGTGCCAAATACGTACGACTGCCTTTAGGGTGGAATCTGATCCACTGCAGGCTACGATATAAGTAGAGCAAGCAGTAAATTCAAAAAAATTCGAGTTTCAATGGGCTGCCATACAAAGTCACATGAATTGAACACAAAAAACATTTTTTGCTGCTGTCACAGGGCAGCACAAAACCTGAGAGTGGCAGTAGAGAACTCAGCGAGGTCCCCTCGCGCTTAATCATAGCACTAAATAAATGCTGCTCGAAATTATGGAGTTGCCAACGACTTTCATCTGGATATTTGATTACATGCTGATACATGGTTCAACCAATCTAAAGCTATGATTCTTATATCAGTTTTCGGATGACGATCTGTTGGCTGTCAGGATCATCCGTAGTGATAAGGAAGTAGGGGAGACGTTTTAGTGACTTGACTATGTAGTGTCACTTGACTCGTTACATCAAACTGCGGTCGCTGTTTCAGTTATTTAAGTAATGCAGCAGTAAAAGAATCAAACTAGTAATTCGCATTTTCACCATTGCGCATCACACGGTACTCGATCTGCTTACTGTGAACTAGGTAGAAGGGCCACCTTCGCTAACGCGATTGGGGAGGAGAGTATTGATGCTATGCGGGCTCAAGTGACTAGCACTTGCGTATTATGTAAGAGTCTTGGACGACATAACATTTTCGGATCACATACACTTATTAGGTTCAATCTGGAAGGCTATGCTAGAAAAGCAGAGCCCTTTAGAAGCCTGAGAAAAACGGATTGGGAGGCGTAAAGGTTGGACTTCATTCTTAGGCTAGGAAATGGGCTGGTAGGTAAGTCTTCTGCAGGTACTTCTGGAACAGAAACTTTTATATCATTTGTATCGGTTGCAATCACCTGATTTTCAAAAAACACGGCGTCTCGACTGGTAGGTATACCTAAGACGAATGTATAATAAATTTGGTGGCAAAACTTCTATCACTTTCTTTTAGATGAGTTGGCAAAATCGTGACACGCCAGGCTGAGCGTTTAAGAAAATAAATCTAGGGTTGACCGTTGGAATGGGAGCGGTTCATTCGACATCCTAGCGTTTTCTCGAAAAAAATGATTTTGTCGTTGGGTCTGGCATTTGTGGCGCAATTTTTTGAACACAACGTAATTACGTTTTAGGAAAGAGTGATGCAATTTTTTTCACAGAATAAAACTTTGACCACAAACTAACAAATTTGTATCAAACATCCATGACAATTTTCTATTTAAAAAATGATCATTTCAGAAGGGGTAGTAGTTTTCTACGTACCTCCTTCTCTCGCTTTTACAATAGCGTATCAGAAACAATTCAACCCATCGTGTATAGATTTAAAAATGAACTCAAAGTTTATTTACTATTTCTTTTTCATTCGTCAAACAATTATCATGTTTCACGGTATTCCTAGCGTCATCAATGAGTGTCATAACTCTTCGGACTTTTTCGCTTCTTGACGTGCTGGAGTCAATTCGTCTGGTAATCATCAACGAATGAAATTAATCGTGAGTTGATCGCGTTAAGGTTGGTTCTGGCTAGGATTTCGATCGTCAATGATTGGCCAAACGAAAAGCCAAACCATTCTGATAAATCTTCTAAAAATAGATATGAGAATCATGCCGATTTCTTCAACTCGAAAATTGTAATTTATTTATTTACAATAACGACAAAAAAAACGTACAAATTTCGTTACGTTTCAATTAAATTTTTTTCTCATCCACACTTTTAGTATTGCTTACCGCTGAATGAACTTTTTCAGCTTCGTTTGATTTAACCTTCGGATTTTTTAAAATCAACTCCGAAATATTGTACTTTCTTAATGTCAGATAATTCGGTAGAACGCTCAGACAGCAAATTCCTTTCAAAATTTCCAGAACTACAGAACATTGAGCGTTTTTCAAGTCCACTTTATGATGAACATTCTTGAATGCAACCATTCCGGCCAATTCTTGAATAATATCCTCCCGTTGTATGCTATTGTTGTACCTACGGTTTATAATGATGGAAAACGTTTTCGGTGGACAATTCAAGAAATGAACGTCGAACAGTTTGCCAGCTGCCATTTTAATATCCTCTAATGTTGCTTTGCAGACAATCTCAACAGGAACAAGGCGCAACAGATATCGGGAAATGGATGTCTTTGTGTTGACAACGTCATTTACAATGTACGTTCCTAGTTCAAGTGGATTAGGGAGTGTCGTTTGTATGAACACTAGGTTTGCAATTTCTGTATCGACATTCTGGAATCGATTTGATTTCTTTTTATTTGACGAGTTTATGGCATCGATTTCTTCCTGCAGTTCCGTTGAAATATCATCCGTTTCTTTCACTTCTTCAGCTTTATGTTGTGTATTTTTATCATCTGTAAGACAATAAAGTTGATCGGCGTATTGATTCAATATGTTGAACGTTTCTCGTTGGCAATCTTTCTCTCGAAAATTGCAAGTTGCGAGGAATCCTTAAATTATATTCAAATATTAGTTCTTTCCGTACCTAATGATTATCACTAGCACGCTGTCATCATACCTTTGCTACCAATTTCTATGCGTGGTTTTTGGTTAGCATTTTTAAAGTGATTTTTCCACTTGCCTTTTTTGTCGGAAAACTTCGCTCGTTTACTTTGAGGCTCACCGGACATGTTGTTTTCAACTAAAATGACAGACGTTCGAAAATGCAGCGAAGGTCTCAGGAATATCCAGTCAAATTTTAAAATATATGCGACTTCACCTAAAATAAAAATCATGGGTGAGATAAGGCTTCTATTATGTCAAAATATAGTAAATTTTATGTGAGTATTGATTTTTTCTTTTTTGAACTTCAAATTTTAATAAATTCTTCGAAAATTACAAACTCAAAACCACGTTATCGATAAAACTCACTGCAATCTATGCTGGCGCAAATAAATCAATTCGAATTTATTAAAATAAAAAAGTTTTTGTCCTTGCGGCCGCATGCAAAAAATTCACCAAATGCCTTTGACTCTTTTTTTTTATAACTGACACGAAAAACCAGTACGTTCACTTTCGGATTGCTTTTTTCTGGTTATGCCAAAACATAATAAAAGTGAACTTTCCCCTTAAGTGAACGAACTGTGTTTCGATATCGAAATATTAAAATATTTCTGACACGGCCTGCCATTAATACACATAAAAATTCAAGCGAAAACTAGTATGTAACTCGTATCGGGTAAGAAATTCTCGAATACCCACAACAAAATCGCCATGATCGCCATTTAGATTTCCTTTATAAATCAGTATACGTCGCCATCTGCTGGGAGTAGCGTCACCGCGTACAGCAATAGAACGTGCTACTTTTTCGTTCGCTAAAGTGCGTATATAAGAGAAAATATCGCAACCATTTTCTAAAAAAAATATATTTTTATGTTTTTGAGCCATCTCTTGTAGAGTTTCTGTAAAATCAAGTGCACCAGTGAAGTGGTAATATTTCAATTTCGTGAATTTACAACTTATATAAACCGATGATAGGACAATTTTTATGAAAATTTCATAGAAAAGTTTGTCATTTTAGTCAGAGAGAAAATTTCTTTGATTAACCAGTTTTCGTGTTCTACGCTTAAAATGTTAATGTTGTGAATGAGTTGGAACACCCTAAACGAGCAATACTGTAGCGATTTTTGGCAATAAACAGTTTAAAATACCGGATTTTTTTTCTTCTTGGGGATGATTTTTTTTTTGATAATTTGTTCACAATATTGAGAATATACAAATTAAAGTTTTTTTGTTTTTTCCTCTCTTCTTTTATATTTTTCTTGTTTCCTTAGTGGCAATAATTTGTTAAATGTGTGTATATCGTCTTTGTAACAAAAAAAGTATAGTGGAGACCTTTTAATATTTTGTTAGAAGAGGAGTTTGCGTTCAAGATAAAATAGTAGTGCCACCATAAAGAGCGCCACTGATAATGTATGTGTTAGTGTCAATAATGTATGTGGCTTTTCTACATGAGTGGGAATTTCTTTCCTACTTAATACAAAGTTTTTAAATTTTGGAATAGTTAATGTAGAAACAAATTTTATTTTCTTTGTTGTCGAATGGAATAAAATTTTCATGACATCTACAACCGAATGGATAAACGGAATAGCGACAAACATTCGTATTAAAATTTATTGTTGAAATTTTTGTGTACAACTTGGTGTTTATATCAAATCATTGTAAGGTATGTGTATTCTATGCAAACAATCCATACAATATGTTTAAGATTCTTCGATAAATATTGCAGCTGTTGTGTCATTTTTTATTTCCTATCATTTGAATTTTGGAACATTAACATGTCCACAATTTAAGTCAAATCGTCAAAATATTCATAGAATTGACACGCTTAAAATAATAGATTTTCTCTAACTTAAAGCAACCTTTCCAGCATGAGTGCAAGAGTAAACACAATATTTTGCTCTTCAAATCTATTTCTGAAATTAAAATATGATAGATGACGTAATCAGTAGAAAGAAAATTATCTTACAATAACTTTGTGTCAACCACTTGGGGTTTATGTCACATTGATGTTTAATAAGCCCGAAAAAAGAGTCCTTTGGTTGTCTTTAGCCAGTCAGTAAAGCGGTTTACGATGATTCAATCAATTTCTAGTTTTTTTTTCTAGAATTTAAGCTTTCTATATATATCTGAAGAAGTATACAACAAAAAACAAAAATGCTAGTCTCTGTATCGTCGAACGTAATAAAAGTCCTCAATCTGTTGAAAGAAGAAACAACTGTTGATTCCGTTTTACGTTTGTACATTTGCGGCTTCATATAATTTCTCTACTTCTGATTTTCGTATAAGGTTGAGACTTTTGTTCTGCAATAACAGAATTTGGAAAGTAAATAGATTGCATGGATTCAACGAGCTAATCAAAGAAAAAAAACTTTGGATTGTCTCCTTAAAGAGTACTTGTACAGTGGAGAACTTAATTATATATTTTGTATTTCACGAATTATATTAATCGATTAATCAAAGTTAATGGATTGCACTGACTCAATGAGCTAATGGAAGGGTTCAAGAAATATTATGTAGTCTAATGATATTTGGTAAAATGTGAACCACTACCGATAATATAAAAACCAGCCGTAGGCGAAGTTGTAGAGAATTAAATTTACGCGAACGCGTATTTAAGGGTTTTAGGAAAATATGGCCCAGTACTGGTATATGGCCACTTCCATAATCCAGAACTATGAGAGTTAAAAAGTTGGTTTCAAAAGCGAAATTGTAGAGCATTAAATTTAAGCGAAGACGTTTCAGCGTTTTGGGAAATATGGCTTAATCACAACAAAAACCTCTTAAAAGGTAAAGTGTGACGCAGTCCGAAAATCCGCTTCCAAAATTATTGATATCACTGATAATACGCAGAAGTTTGTTTGAATTTAACCTTGTGTTCAAAGTTTTAATTTCCCGTAAAAATTACAGCGCTTTTTTTAAAACAAAATTACGTTGTGTTAAAAAAATGGTGTCAAAAATGCCGGACCCAACGACGAAATAATTTTTCTGCACTATCAGATTTTGCGCTGCAAAAATTTAACTTTTGTTTCTTATTGCGTAGACTGTTTAAGATAAATTTAAATTTTTGCGTGTAAAAACTGAAAGTGTTGAAAAATTATTCCGCTGGTGGGTCCAGCATTTGTGACGCAATTTTTTTAAGACAACGTAATTTTGTTTTAAAAAAGCGCTGTAATCTTTACGGGAAATTAAAACTTTGAACACAAGGTTAAATTCAAACAATCATTCGCTACCGCTGCGGGCATGATTCTTGGGATTTGGCCACTTCTAGAATTTGGAGGGATGACCCATATCTCGAGAACTATGAGAGTTAGAAAGTTGCATTAAAAGGCGAAGTTGTAGAGAATCAAATTTTAGCGAACAATTTTCTCAGGGTTTTGTGGAAATATAGCCCAATTCTTGGGATATATCCACTTCTAGAATTGGGATGTGACATCAGGTTTTTCTATATTTTTCGATTATTCTCGTCAGGAGTGAGGTATTCAAATTGACCGAAATTTTGAGTGATTTTTGGCGAGAGATAAACTTACACTATTGATATCCGCCAAAAAACCCTCTTACAGAGGTGTGACGAAAGTCTTTTTGTCTCCTTACAAAAGTTCTGAAATCAGAGGTGGGTGACGCATTTAGGCATGGGACTTTCCGAAGAATATCAATAATGATTATCAAAAGAAATATATCGATATTTGATAATCAAAGTCATAATCAAGTCATAATCAAATATCGATATTTATCGGAAAATTAAAAAGTGGAATAAAACGCTTTTTTAACATGTCAGACTTAAGTTTTTCAACCGTTAAACCTAAATGTTTCGCGGACAATCTACAGACGGAAATTTTTCAACCGTTAGACCTAATCTGTTGCTTTTAAAAACTTGATCATTTTCAGCATTTGATATTTCGATAATTATCGATATTTCGATAATGATATTAAAATATCATTATAATCGATATTTAACGATTAATAAGAAATACCGATAATCGATATTTATCGATACTTGATAATCAAAGTAAATGTCAGCCATGCCTAGGCGCATTAAGCATCTTAATCAAAACGATTTTCTTCCAGTTACAAACGTTCTGAAATCAGAGGTGGGTGACGCATTAGGCTTCGATACGCAAAAAAAAAATTAAAGCGAAGTTACGTTATGTTTTTAAAAAATTGCGTCACAAATGCCAGACCCAACAGCGTAATAATTTTTCAACGCTTTCAGTTTTCACACACAAAAATTTGAATTAGCACAGTACAATCTTCGCAGGAAGAAGTAAGTTCAAATTTTTACCGAGATTTTTGCAGTGTAAAAACTGAAAGCATAGAATAGTAGATTACATTGGTTGCGGCGGAAGTCGTTCATTACACGAGGGATCAATTTTGTGATACGAGCCGAAGTCAAGAGTGTGTTGTTGAGCAACAAGGTTTGAGAACTGTTATTTTGACAAGTGAAAAAACTGTTATTTTGACAAGTGTAGAGTTTGCATATCCGAGCCGAAGGCGAGGTATGCAACTACACGTGTCAAAATAACAGTTTTTTCACGCGTCAAAATAATAGTTTTCAAACCGAGTTGATCAACAACACACAAGTGAGTTCGAGAAGTTCACAAAAGTTATCCCGAGTAAACGAACGACTTCCGCCGCATCCAATGTACGCTGGTTTATTGCCTATGCCATCCGGAAGTTGAGCATGACATGTATGTTTATTCCCTAAGGCAGCAATATGGTTTATTTTCATTTAGCTGCGTCCGCAATTTATTACACATTCTCATTTTTATTTACAATTTATCTTCTTTTTTTGTAAATAACGGATAGACACAAGGGATTGGGAACCCTTTGATGATTGAATTGTTTATCAATCACGGTCCAGCCTAAAGGATAGGAGGGGAGTTCTGGAATGGTTGTTTTTTTTTTGAATGTTTGTGGATTTTATTGGGAAGGGAAAAGATGAGCGGGAAGGCGATTCCACAGCCGAATAGCGGATAAGAAATATGTTACTCTGTATTTTACTGCGACGGGGTCTAATGTTGAGGGAGGAGCACCAACCCACGAATGTTAGTTGAACTCTACGAGGGGCCTCACATATGCTTTGTATATGGTGGCAAGTTCTTCGGGAGAAAAAAATTTCTTGCATCTACGAAGAAAACCCAATCTTTTCGCCGCATTCTTCGTCACCTCCTTTACGTGGTTATACCACAACAGTTTTTTGGACACATTCGTTACTAAAAGTCTCAGATTTGAATTATCTTGAAGCCCTTCAGCTATAGAAGACACACCAGACGTCAGCGCTTATGTGAGAAACGGCAGGCCTGAGTTTTATTCAAATTGAACTTAACCCTGTTAAGCCGACCCCACTTCATAATAGCCCTGACATCCGAGCCTAGAGTGTCGATCATTTGCTTCTAAGCTTCTACGACCTCCTCCTTATTCGGCCTCTTGTTGAATTTTTAGAAGTGGTGAAAGGTGCTGTCATCAGCAAAACTATGGATGGGATTTTCGGTCAGCGAAAAGAGGTCGTTGATATAAATAAAAAATAGGACCGGGAATCCTTACAGGACTCCTGCATTAATTGCTTCCCGTTCGGAAATTGCTCCATCCAGCACAACTTGAATTGATCGATTCTTTAAGAAATGAAGGTGACATATTAGTGAGCTTCTCGATCAAAATAAAAGAACGGTTTTCAATAACCGGACGGACGTTTCGTTACTTTATTGTAACATCTTCAGCCCTATAAGTTACAAAGATAATATTTACTTATAAACTAAATTTCAAAAATATTGCACTAAATTAGAGAACTTACAATGTTAGTCCTAAACAGATATATGGGCCATTCCACGAAAACTCCGTTCCCACGCTCGAAATGCTCAGTTGTTACGAAAAAATATTCATAGAAAATGGTGCATCAGACGTATTGATCCCTTAACTAGAGATTAGTAACTTTTCTATTGCTTTCATTTTGTAACTACTGAGAATTTCAAGCGTGGGAACGAAGCGGACCGTGGAATTGCCCATATACATCAATGAACTCCCTAAAATTTAAACTAATATTGACCGTGCCTTGTTGAATATCATTGAATGGTTTAATGTGAAATGGAACGATTTGCTAGCGGAAGTAAACTTCTGTAAGAAGCACAAATATTGTCAGTGTCACGTCTAAAATTTATCGATGTAGAAATTTTCAATCCATGCGCACAATAATAATAATAATAATCTGTCTTACAACCCATGAAGGGTTAGAGGCTAGATCATTATTTACTAGTTTTCGCTGTTTGTGGTTCTACTTTTGAGATCCTTTCATTACAGGAAAGTTTTACTGTCCCAGTGGTAAGCTGTGCGACAAACCCAGTGCCATCTATGAGATGTAACTAGGAGCGAAACTAGTAGGAGTAGAATACCGCTTCTCCTAACAATGCCTTTTCCGGTAAGCCGTACGATGGCACTACACTCAACTTTACTTGACTTTGAACGATGCAATCAGTTTTGTTTTTGTTTACAAATCTAACAATCGGTACAAATGCGTCTGCGGCTGAGTTTCGAACCAACGCACTGGCAACTCAATCTCGTAGTAGCAAGCGGACGTGTTAACCACTGCGCTATCGAGTTGTTTCCATGCGCACAAAGATGGGTCTATTCCGAAAGCTGATAATTTACAAAGGAGGTTGTCATGTCAAACTCGATCAAAAGCCTTTGAGAAATCGAGGGCAATCGCTTGTGTTTCTCCAAAAGAATGGAGACTGTGACTTCAGACTTCGGTGATTATCGAAAACCGTATTGACAGTCATGGAGGAGTCCATTGGACTCTAGATAATTCATCAATTCATGTTTGATGATTCTCTCCATTTTTTTTATAACGAATTTTGTATTCCGTGTTTGCACAATATCATACTCTCTTTATAACGAAAACTCTCTATAATGAAATAGCTCTCTATAATGAAAAATTCGCCGCTTAAAAAAAGACGCATGTGGCGTGAAAGGTTGTAGAAATCATCTGCATGTGTGATAGCCATTGTTTATTGTAATTTTTATCATGCATGTGTGCTATTACCCACAAAGTTCAGACGATATGAAAGAGAATCTTGCTAAACTTCACAGAATGGGTAAAGACTAAAAGTTTTATTCATGTTCTACGACACTCATCAAAAATGTTTATTTTTTTTTATAATGGAAATTGTAATTTCGTGTTAAAATATTTTCCACCGAAAAATAATTCACAGCATCATTTCTTTACTATCAGGTATACCAACAAAAAAGACCTATCACACCACCTGTCATCATTGAAGTGTCATACGTTTGTAAACATAAACAAGTTTAAATTTGTTGACTTAGTTTTGTATCAAGAATTTTGAATGATTCCGTGTGAGATCGTTTCACCTTGACACTATTCCGAAGACAGGTTTTTACGTTGCACTAACCAAACATTTTTACATCTAAAAAACGCAAGCTTTGCCTCGTCAACTAATTAAAAAAACAGGACAGAATTTTCATGACGAGCTATATTTTTGACAGTTTCGTATGAAAATGATCTTGGCACACGAGAAAAGAAATGTTTTCACTAAAAACTTTACGAACGGCAGACATCCAAAGTCCTCTCTGCTGTTCATTTGTCGGGCACCAGAAGAAAACCTATTCCAAACTCGTCGTTTTATTGTTGTTGCACCCAAAAACAACACAGATTTTCGACGGTGCCACTTAAATCATTAATATCAAAAATATATGTCACTTACTTACTTATTTTCACTAGCTTTTACTTTCGATTTTTTTTTTCGATTAATAATAAACTGATTTTTTATTGCAACTTCAGAAATGTCAAACAAAATACGCGTGTGTAGAAAGACAGCTTTACAGCGTCACGGTTACCAACAACACAGAGTAAAATACATTTCATTACTAATAATTATAAAAGTCAAAACTTTGTCTGTTTGTCTGTCTGTTTGTAAATTGTCGGTCACAAATTTCCAGCGTGAGCCAACATACGTCCGACCTGCTTGAAGAGTTCCGAGGAACTAAAGCAAAAAGTCGTTTTGCATTGCCTTTTATAAGCCGAAAGCCAAAGATGAATCAAAAAAAGGCAATGCAAAAGAAGATTCCCATGCGAATCTATCTACATCCGACCTGCTTGAAGAGTTCCGAGGAACTAAACTGTTTTGCATTGCCTTTTTTAACCCAAAAAAGCAATGCAAGCCTAACTTCGAACGGGAAGAGAAAACCACAAGGGAAACCTATAGGCAGAGAACGAGAGACGTTCCGTTGTTAGAGAGTCGGGACCGCAATGAAGCAGTCCCCTTCAAAAATAAAGCGCTCTTATTATGGGTACAGTCTCCCATCTAAGAACAGTATCGCCATCCGCACCTAGCATCGTTTTGCAACGACGCTTAGCGCTGGACATCACCAACCGGCGATACTTTCAAGCGAATTGAAAAGAGGTATTTATACATTTAAAACTGAGTATTTTTTGTGAAGTATAACATTTATACAACGAAAATAATTAGTAATTTTCATATGAGAAATTTGTTCAAGTAATTTCAGGGAGAATATATATGTTTATGTGTGTGTGTGTGTAAATGTGGAATGGAATAGACGAAAAAACTATTTTATGCACGTGGCTTCTTTCAGTAATATTCGCAATGTATTTATTACATGCATTGTGTGACAATAAAAATTTTATGTTTGTTTATTAAGAGGCGTATTCAAATATTTTTTTTTATATGTATGAAACGAAGTTATGTGGCGTATTCAAATATTTTCTTTGTAAGGACTTATTTGTATGGAACGTAATGATGCATTGATTTTCTTTGTGCATTTTTTTGGTCGATGTTAAATCTTTGGTGTCTTCGGCAAAGTCTCAGAGTTTTGTGAGTAGAAGTCACCAGTATTGGTGAAAATGTCGGGCAGTTGGACATTGGGTCAACTTTTATGTTTTTAAAAATATCTTGGAATGTATGGGAGTTGGGCGATAGGTTTCTTTGACAAAGTCTCAGAGTTTTGTGAGTAGAAGTCACCAGTATTGGTGAAAATGTCGGGCAGTTGGACATTGGGTGAATTTTTATGTTTTTAAAATTATTTTCGAATGTATGGGAGTTGGGCGATACGTTTCTTTAGCAAATTCTCAGAGTTTTGTGAGTAGAAGTCACCAGTATTGGTGAAAATGTCGGACAGTTGGACATTGGGTCAATTTTTATCTTTTTAAAAATATCTTGGAATGTATGGGAGTTGGGCGATAGGTTTCTTTGGCAAAGTCTCACAGTTTTGTGAGTAGAAGTCACCAGTATTGGTGAAAATGTCGGCCAGCTGTCAAAGTGACGCTATCTTGGATTTTTTGCTATCTTCTGAAATAGAATAGCTAGACAGTTGGTTTCTTCGGGAAAGTTGTTGGCTTTGATGAGTAGAATCTTTATGATTCCTAAGAGAATGGCTACCATCTGTCAAAGTGACGCCATCTTGGATCTTTTGCTTTTAAAAGTATTTGGAAAGGTATGAGAGCCAGACCATTGGTTTCTTTGGCAAAGTCTTAGAGTTTTGTGAGTAGAAGTCACCAGTATTGGTGAAAATGTCGGGCAGTTGGACATTGGGTCAATTTTTATGTTTTCAAAAATATCTTGGAATGTATGGGAGTTGGGCGATAGATTTCTTTGGCAAAGTCTTAGAGTTTTGTTAGTAAAAGTCACCAGTATTGGTGGGGCAGCTCGGGGAAAGAAGCAGTACGTGGGTAACCGGTTGTATGAAGAAATGGTAGTACGGGGAAAACAGTAGTGAGCAAATGGTATTACGGGAGAAACGGTTGTACGGGGAAAACAGTAGTGCGGGGAAACAGTTGCGCGGGGGAAATGGTAGAACGGTTAAATGGTAGTACGGGGAAAACAGTAGTGAGGAGGAAATTGTAGGACGGGAGAAACGGTTGTACGGGGAAATAGTAACACGATGATAACGTTTGTACGGTGAAATGGTAGTACGGAGGAAATGTTAGTACGTGGAAATGGTGAAATGGTGGTACGGGGAAAACAATAGTGAGGAGGAAATTGTAGGACGGGAGAAACGGTTGTACGGAGAAAAAGTAGCACGGTGATAACGTTTGTACGGGGAAACGGTAGTACGGAGAAAATTGTAGTACAGGGAGAAGTGTTGTTCGGTGGAAACGGTAGTACGGGTGAAATGGTAGTACGGGGAAAACAGTAGTGAGAAGGAAATTGTAGGACGGGAGAAACGGTTTTACGGAGAAATAGTAGCACGATGACAATGTTCGAAATTGTAGTACGGGGGAAATGATAGTACGGGGAAATGGTAGAACGGTGAAATGGTAGTATGGGGAAATTGTAGGACGGGAGAAACTGTTGTATGGAGAAAAAGTAGCACGGTGGTAACGTTTGTACGGGGAAACGGTAGTCAGAAGAAAATTGCACACCCTTGCATACATTTTAGTACAGAGAGAGATTCATAAGCTTGTGCAACTTTTTTATTTCTCTTTTACCTCTCTTTTTACGTATTTGCTTGTATTTTATGCATGAAAACTCGGTTTTTCGATGAAACGAGCTAAAACGAAACGTTGCACAATCTTACGATTCTTCTCCTGTATTAAAGTCGCAAATCTCCGACCTAGCGGACAAGAATGCTTAATGTCCGCGTAGCCCTTAGGGGCGGGGGTATTTACTAGTTATATAGTAAAACTCACAACATGCCCATCGGCATGTCGTCAGTTGGATTTTCAAAATTTTAAAGTGGAATATAAAAAAAATAAATGATATTTTTTTATTTTGATTTCGGATTTGTGATTTACGTAACAGATAGAATCACAAAAAATATCAAAAGTCATAGTCATAATAGTCAATATAAAAGTCATAGTCGTAGCCCATTCTCACATCCAATTTTTTTGCTCCGACCAATGTATTGGAGTGTTTCGCGATAGTTGAAACTCATTGTTTGACTACCATATGAAATCGAAAAAATCGGATGTTTTTAATTTGATAGAAAACCGATCTATTTCTGATTTTTATTCTTATATCAATAGTTCCACTAATTTAGTTGAACTCATTAAGTGATTAGGTTGTTTTAAAATTTAATATAACAAACCAAACTATTTTTTTTCTTGATTCGTGGTTATTTTGAAAGTCATTACAAGTTGTCTCTCTCTATAGTGAAACTCTCTCCATAATGAAGGTGACTCCCTTCAGATTTCATTATAGAGAGAGTTCACTGTACTTTAACTACTATAACAGAAGGGTATATGAGGTTGTTAAAGCCGTCAAACCCAAGGGCTCTTCTGTTGACTCGCTTAAATCAATTATTGACACTGACGATGTCACCATGATTAAGGATCCGTCGAGGATTCCGGATGCTTTTGCAGACCGTTTTCAGGCGCAACACGAATTAACATTCGCGCTTCCGTCTCGGTGTACTAATATGGTTATTAACGCAGTTAAACTTATTGATCAGATTCCTAGTTATTTAATTATTGAGCGTGTCGATTTGTCTCAAAATTGCACAATAATATGGTAAAGCCAGTTAGAATGAAGTCATGGGGTCAAGGAATAGATTAAAAAAATTATTAAAAATGATCGAAAAAGTTAAATATGCTAAAATATCACAGAGAAATCACAATTTAAGCGTTGCAGGCCAGTCTAAAAAAACTTTTGATATGTTGTAGAGTAAGTTCGGCGGCAGCGGCGGCTCAAAATAATTCAAAACATTACAATCACAAAGAAAACCCTTTTTAAAAGGAAAACGTGACGCAAGTCCTCGTCCCTTCTTCCAAAACAACTGATATCACAACAAAAACCCTTTTTAAAAGGGAAACGTGACGCAAGCTGAAAGAACAGAAAAACTATAACACTGGGTTGTCCGGCATTTGTGACGCATTATTTTAATCAAAAGTGAAAATATTTCAAAAGAATTTTTTTGCGTTCCGAAGCTGCAAGCGTCACCCAAATTGATATCAGTTGTTTTGGAAGAAGGGACGACGACTTGCGTCACGTTTCCGTTTTAAAAAGGGTTTTTGTTGTGATTGAATAATAATGGGATAACGGAACGTGAATGGAATAGTATGTGAGGAGAAGTAGAACGTGTAATTGAATTAATATTGATCTGCGAATAAACTCTAAGTAAGATGCTAGATTATGTTTCCAATAAAAACAGCGCCGCACCTCAACTAAATAAAAAAAAGCGGGGTCGAGGGGCGGCAGCCCACGCAAAAAGGGGGTCAAGGGAAGGTTCCCCTTGCGGGGTCTAAGGGTTAGAGCCCCTAGCGGGGTTTGGGGCAGAGCCGCATGATGATGAGGCAGCCTGCAGGGCGTGAAAAGCTCGTCGCTGGCGCGGGGTTTGGGGACGGAGCCCCCGCTACTTTAAACTTCAATAATTTTTTCAAATAATTACAAATCAAAGATAATTTTAACATTTCGTCACTTCTTGAAAACGGACAAAATAACCCCAGAGGAGTTATTTCTTCCGGGGTTATTTTGTCCGGGGTTTTTTTGACCTGGAGCCAAAGAATGCCATACAGTTTGAAAAGTGGTCAATTTTTAGAGTTTTGCAATTATGAAATAAGAGATTGAGGTAGTAGCAGGAGGGGAGTACGGTGGAAGTGGAAAATTAGCTAATAATAATTTCCAAATACAATAGTATTTTATTGCCATTTGAGGGGAACAATCGAGACTTGCCGATTAATTGCTTTATTTTACTTGCACGAGAGTTTGTTGATGCAAACTTGACATTTGCTTTAAATAATATTCATTCTCAATTATGTATTGTTCATCACACTTATAGTAAATAATTATACAAATTAGTCGTCTTCTGAGCATCGTTCATTTGATAAAGGCACAGCATTTACAAAACTAATTGTTTCTCGTCCAAGAGCTACATTGTGAGCGTTTTCGTAATTGACTTGTAAGCAATTTCAATGTTTAAAATTGCGAAAACCGTTGGATTATATTTTCATTTAAGTTTAACCGTGGATAGAATACCTTCCGAAGTCGAAGCTGTAGAGTCAGGTCAAAGAACATTTTCTCCCTCGTCCATAAGCCTTTTCTCAGTCTTCAAATCTTGTAGGTATATTTGGATACGAAATCGTACGGTTCTAACGAAACTTCTACCTAATTTTTCATTTTTCAGTTGATCATTGTAATTTCCCCAAATTTTTCGATCGATTTTTTAAGTAATTATCATAATAAATTTTTCAATTTTCTTTCAGAGACATTGACAAATGAATTTTCTCGACATTCAATCATGGTGGGAGATTCCTTGCATAGCTCATTTTTGCTCATTGTTTAGATCTGCGTTTAAACTTCCTGATTTTGATATTGAGGTAATGAATCCAATTTTATTCTTCTTTATTCATAATCTTCATCGTAAAACAGGATTTAGAAGAAGCACTTCTCGCTGACGGAACTACAGGCGAGGTACCTTTATTATCTGAATTGATTGTGGCACTATTAAAAGGATGTGATTTAGTGCGATACGAATCAATTACAACCAGTAACTATCAGATGTTCTTGAGGCGTGTACTTCGTAAAAAGTGTAATGTAAGCAAATGGAATAACATTTTTCTGCGTCCACACTTAGTAACAAAGGAACATTTAACTTTCACAGGAATATAATCTTGAGAATACGTTCGATAAAGACATAGATTTTAATTCGATTCCGTTGCGTGCAAAAATTCTAAATTTACATTTACTTAGCGACATTCGTTTGGATTCGGCTGATGTTGGCCCCATCTACAATTGCTTAGAACCGGACAGCTTGCGCGTGAATCCATTGGGTTACGATTTAAAAGGATCAACGTATTGGTATTTTCACGGGACAAGATTATACCGCGAAGATAAAGTAAAATCAACAAATGCGAATAGCCAATCATCGATATGGCAAGTGATTTGTTTCACTGAGGACGATTGGAATAAGTTTACAAACTCTTTAAACACTCGACGTGAAAACGAACGTGCCTTGCGCCATATATTAGAGACAGATTTTTTACCAAAACTTCCGCTGCTTTTTCAAAAGAAAGAGAGGAATCGACGACAAAAGTAATTTATTATTCTTTACAATTAGAAGACACATTTGCTCTGGAAAAAATCGCTCTCCTAGCGTGACATTATTTTACAATTGCTGGGACTTCCTCCAATTTTCCCACTTTAAGGGGCCACAAAGTACGTACGCTCCTATGGCGGGAAGGGGATTGTCGGAAAGCGTACGAAAAAGTACGTTGGGATGGGGGGGCTATAAAACGAAAGCGTACGTACTCCTAAGATTTTTTAAATTATGAACTGTTCGGTAACAATGAATTACGCCAACAAACAAAATTGCAGTCAAAGTAATATGAATTAAGAGCGATTTATTTACTTTGTTTACATATCGATTCCAAATTAATTTTAATAAATAAAAAGTGTGTAAACAGTAAATCGAAAAACCAGAACCAAGATCTGCTAGGGAATTTTTGCAAAAAATTTTTACAAATAGTAGCTTCAGGTGAATATACAAAATAATAATAGAAAACTAGAAGTTTTTGTAAATCTGGAAATGTTTGCAAGGGTTATAGAAAATATTTTTTTAAAGTGAAAAATTTATTCATTCATTCATTCAAATTGATTCATCATTCCCCAGTGTTTCCCCAAGTGTTCATCGCATTTTTGGTCGTTTATTTTACCCTTTCAACTGTTAATTTCAAGTGTTCATTCTACCTCTCATTGCGTTCATTGTACATTCTTCTCCGTTCTCTCTCCTATCATTCTAACGCCTCTTAATGATTTTGGCTCGCGACCAAAAATCTCGATACGACTTTGTATCAACTTGCCCGTACGCACGAAACTCTATAAAAGAGAAAAATTTCGTTTTTCTATGGCCAATTTCATATATATATGTATAGATATATATTTGTTAAGAGGGAACGATATTTTCATTTCATTCACTCTGAGTACACGATCCATAATAAATTGAGATAAAACACAGCGTTCCCTTTTAACACCACATTCTACCCTGCGTTACCACTACGAATTTGCTTGAATTACCATTGTTTTATGCAAAACGGCATATTTTTCATATAGAGTAAGTGAAACAACATTTTTGGTGTACACTCAAATCCAATGCGTTTAGTTAATTTGCTAAGTAGAAATACCGATGGAATGGTCCCCATACCAACAATAATGGCTATTATTTATTTTTTTTTTTTTCATATATTTCTCATCTGGCTTTTATTCCTTTATTATTTTGATATTATTATGTTCACTCGGTGTGTTCTAACAAAGGTCTTTTACTTACCAACGAAACTTGGATTCATCATCATCATCAAACTTTATAGACCGTTAGTACCTTCCGGTGTGAGGTCTTTCTGTCGCAACCCCAGATTGGTGAACTATCGTCCTCCATGCCCTCCTATCGCCCGCCAAGGAGATGGTTTGTTCGCCCAGAGAAAGTCCCCTAACTTCTAAATCTGATTTAATTGAATCGATAAACCTTCTCCTTGGTCTACCCCTTGGCCTAACACCCGGGACCTGTGCATCCAAGATCCTTTTCGGTAGCCTGTTATTACCCATCCTTTGAACGTACCCGAACCAGCGCAGACGACTGGCTCTTGCCGCCTCTTCCACTGACGAAATCCCTAAATTTTCCCTAATATCGCCGTTCCTTATATGATTATCCCACTGCTCCCTCCTATTAACCTTCGCTATATTCCTAAGAACCCTCATATCAGAAACCTCCAGGTCATGCACGAGATATCCGCAGTCAACCCAACTCTCACTACCATACAGAATCGTCGGCCGGAATATTGACCTGTGAATAGCTAACTTTGTTCCGCTACTTAATTCCCTTTTGTTGAACACGTGCGACCTCAACTGACTGGCCACCGCGTTTCCCATTTTCCTCCTTTCCTCAAATTCCCTAACTAACTTACCATTCTCTGAAAAAATGGTTCCTAAGTACTTGAATTCAGAAACCTGCTCCAGCTCCTCCCCATTTAAATTGCAAGCTATCTCCTTCCGAGCTTTGCCGACATGCATAACCTTAGTTTTCCCTACACTTACCTTCATCCCATACTCCTCACATGCAGCATTTAGGCAGTCAATCCCACCCTGCAACTCCGTGGTACTATCTGCCAACAGAATCAAGTCATCCGCGTAGGCCAGGATTTTTATTATTACCTCACCCACCTCGACATTTCCC
>CM055404.1:446899-459698 GCA_029228625.1 Pseudolycoriella hygida | reverse complement strand
CTTTCTGAGTAAATACTCTTAATGGCACGCAGTAAACCCCCATTGATACCGTACTCGCTAAGAATCCCGAATAGCTTCTGCCTTGGTACCCGGTCGAATGCCTTCTCCAAGTCGATGAAGCATAAGTATAAGTCCCTGTTCTTTTCATAAAGCTTTTCGACAGCCTGTCTGAGGCAGAAAATTTGATCCTGACATCCCCTCAGAGGCCTGAAACCACCCTGAATCTCATCCAGTACTCCTTCCACTATGTTCCTAACCCGGTCAACAAGTACACCCGTGTACACCTTACCTACCACGCTCAAGAGCGATATCCCCCTGTAGTTACTGCAAACCTTACGGTTGCCCTTCTTATAAATTGGAGCAATAACACCGAAGCTCCAGTCAGCAGGTACTGTTGAAGACCTCATGGCCAAATTGAAAATCCTACAAAGCCATTGGATCCCACTTGATCCGCTATACTTAATAAATTCCGTCCTAATTTCATCCACCCCTGCGGATTTTCCTTCCCTTAATCTGCCGACCTTTCGGGACACCTCATCCAGTGTAATTTCCTCCTCCACCTCCGAGCTAGGACCTGCCTCCCTCCCATTTTCTTCTACCTGATTGACAGATGTAAATAAATCCTTAAAGTAATGCCGCCAAGTCTTCAAGGCTTCACCCCTATCTGTAATTAACTCGCCGTCTTTATCTAAAATACTACTACATCCCTCTTTCACGCCACCGCGCCTAATGCCCTTAATCATCGACCAAAATTTCTTACCCCTGCCTTGACCTGCCCTTTCCAAATCCTCCCCAAACTTTTTCCCCTCCCGGTCCTTCGCTTCCCTGACTAGATCCTTAACCAGCTGCCTACAAGCCTTATAAGCCTCCCACTTCGCCACCGTCCTGTCCTGTAACCAAACCAAGTATAGTTTCCTTTTCTCCAATACAGCCCCCCTGATATCGGCGTTCCACCAACCCGTCTTTTTGTTTCGACCCCCGCTAGCGACACTGCCCAGACATTCCTCAGCCAGATCCAAGACAAATTTCTTAAAATTCGCCCACTCAGCCTCAATGTCCCCGCAGTCAGCTGGAAGCCCCTCAAATCCTTCGGCGAATCTTGCCATAAAACGAGACCTATATTTCGATGAAATGTATGCCAATTTTTTTATACCAACGTACGGTTTTTCTTTCAGCTGAATAATAGGACATCATCTGTTCGGCTCGATCTATTCTACCCATGCCCAGATTGTAATGATATTGGGCTTCTTTAAAATTTTTCCTTTACGTTAGTTGATTATGAGTTGATTCAACTTCGTGCATGTTCGAGATTGTCAGGACATCTCTTTTGTCTTTCCATTTACAAACTATAACCGAATCGGAAACGTAAATACGACAGCTCGCCACGCATAAGCTTTTGTGTGACGACTTCTTTTGGGTTTTCTTTTCTATTACTTCGTAAAGTTCCGCATAGATGTGTGAATTGGCTCGTTAGTGTTTTAGTTAGTGAAACCGAGTTGTAGAAATTGTCTGCGAACAGAACGTAACCCTTATTCAAAAAACTTTCCATTAGATCCAACACAACTTGCGCAGTGATACTCGTTCCCTCTTCGCTAGCAGATGATTTGCCGGCATAAATTTTAATTTTCAAAACAATTCCTGACGATTCACACAACTCGTAGAATTTCCCACCATGTGGATGTCTTTTGTCTTTCATATACTGTCGAAATAATAGTCTCCCCTTCCATAGAACCATCGACTCATCTATACAAAGTTCCCTTTTCGGTGTGCATACCTTCTGCATTGCATTATTGAGATGATGCAAAACCGGATTAATTTTGTACAACCGGTAATCAATCTGTCACGAGTTGCCAGCGAAATGCAGAAATCGGAAAATTTAGTTGGAAGCGATTGCGACTCATTCGATCTCGCCAAAACGACGTTTTGTACAATTCGTGTTCACACCAATAATGAGAACGCTCCCATATGGAGAAAGAGACGAAAGAACACTTTCATTTCAGCTTCGTTGGTGTTACTCCATGACTTTAGACGTGAAGCCGGTTTCAATTTACCTTCGGCTTCAATTACTGCTCTTGAATATTGATTTGTTCAGAGACCTTAGGAAAACATAAGCATAAATTCGACTCAGATTTTGTTTTATTAAGTAAAATTAATTGTACCGTGTTCCGTGTAGTACGTTTTTTTGATGTTATATCGTCATATGAATACTAAGTTTGGAAATATCCATTCTCTCACTGTCATTCTTATATGAGTCTTTATACTTAGTATTCACATGACGATATATTGAAATACGTAAATATAGAGAACTAGTCGAACCCCCGCCCCTAGGGGCTACACAGGCTTTATCATTTTCGCTTGTTGTCTATTCAGAGAGCCAAAGAATATTTTTTTCGTTTTAAATAATGATGCTTAATGTTTCATGTCATTATATCACTTCGTTGATATTACCGCTAATAATACTAAAATTAAAGTGGGTGAGAAAGGCACTATAAATCAAAATACTTTCTTTGCCGCCAAATTACTCCACTTCCCCGTATACCACTTCACCCGTATTCCACTTCCTCCGTGGAACGTATGCAACGTTCCCCGTATTCCACTTACCCAGTATTCAACGTTCACCGCATTCCAAGTTCCTCGTATTCCAAGTTCACCGTATTCAACTTTCCCCGTATTCAACTTTCCCCGTATTTCAAGTTCCCGCATTCTATTTCCCCACAATCCACTCCCCCGTATTCCACTTCCCCCGTATTCCACTTCCCCCCGAGATTGTTCAGCAATTTTGTTGCCCCAAGCCTTCACTATCGATTGGCACTCAAAAATTATCTCTACTTTGTCCAACAACAAAAGTTCCATAACAACAAAGTGAGGAAACCCCAAAATTTTAACAATTTTCGCTACCTAGCTCCTCCGCATGAAGTCAGATCAAAAAGTTTTCTTCTACAAAGTTGTAGGCCATCCAAAACTCTAAGACTTTTCTTCGCCGACCAAATCTCTAACACAATATCTTGACTGACTTTTGGCCGATTTTCAATTTTGACCCGTTTTTTACCCATAACTCCCTTATTTCAGAACAATATCCCACCCCGGAACATGTTTTCTCGACGTTTTGCACCATACTCGACAACAAATCAAAAAGTATTTTTTTCTTCGTCAGTTTAAACGCAAAAATAACGGGATCGTTACAGATAGACTAATAAATAGACAAATAAATAAATAAAAAAATAGATAAGCAGACGGACATTAGAGGTTTATAATTAGTAATTTTCAAAGACCAATAAGTCCTTAAAAGTATCATCAAGAAATAGATCTATGAATTGACTAGGACTTTCACCAATTTCATTCGGCAATTTTAGTCCTGGGATTTCCTTGAACTCGAAGTTTGGAGGGGGTGTCCGTGTTGAACTCCATTTGTGAACTGGTTAATTCTTTTTTACTTTTACAGATCGGGAGATATTTTGAGAACTTGTGTTTTTGTTTCCAATTTTTCCAGATGTCTGCTTTTTTTGAACAGCAGAATAAAATGGCAAATGGAAAAGTCTTTCGTAAAACAGCCCCATTTGAAACAGACCGCTCTAAAGTTGTGCGTCGTTGAGAGTGAATATTTTCTTCATCAGATTCTAGTATGAATTCCGATTCATCATCAGAATCTGATTCATCCGCAAAATCAAAATCTGAATCTTCAGAATCCGTAAAATTGAGCCGCAGCAGCGGACGTGTTAACAAGCAAGTTATTGTAGCCAGTTACAAAAAGTATTGTACTTAATTGAGCTAATGTCGGCTCAGCACCGAAAGGCAGCAAGATTGTGAGAAAATTTGTAGGTGGGTAGCCTACGGCGTTGAGATTATCAGTAGTGTTGTTGTTTTGTGCAGTGGGGGGCTCCATCCCGGGCTTCGCGCGATGGAATTGGTCATATATGGAACACTAACAACACTATAAGTTGAAAAACCCCATTTTCGAATCTCCGTTCGTTCCACTACTTTTCCTTTTTTGAGTTGAAATTAACAGCAGCGATGTTAATTTTCACTTTAAAGCCGATTTGGCTGAGTTGTAAAGGAAAAATTGTAAAAATTTTCTACTTAACTCAACTCGATAAAGCTGGCGTAACTGTTTCATTCAATCGATAGTTTCTTCGATAACGCCGTTTAGTGAATCATTTTATTCGTGTCGAGCCAGCGAATAGATTCAAATAAAACGTTTCATCCGAATTCGAGTTATAAACTGCAAGCTTCTAAAACGGTTGCTATCTCATACGAAAACCTTTAAAAGGTTAAGTTTGACGCAGTCTGTAAATCCACCACCTCCAAAATTAATGATATCGACAGATGTGACCTACCCTTACACTGAAAAAACGCATAAAATTCCTTGACAAAAATGCTACTTTTTTTTCAAAAAATGTGTCACAAAAGCCAGACCCACCAACGATGAGACTTTCCGATAGATGGCAAATTGAAAAAAAATCGATGGAACCGTTTTTCAATAGCAACTATTTGCCTCTCGGGCATCGTAGAAAAAAATGACCACTTGAACTCTACGGTACTGCATGCTACACCACCGATTGTCGCATATGTAGTTTGAAAGGTTGGCTCACGCGCCTTTGTGTTGGAAAAAATAAGTAGCACCCCAGAGCAGAGGGTGCTGCAAAAAAGTGCTCCCATTCTAAATTTTCATCAATTTAACACACACAACATTATGTTGACGTGAAAAAAACTCCAAATCTCCAAATAAGTAATGTTACAGCTTCGATGCATCAACACCCGTAGGCCTGAAAAATTAATATCAAAATTAATAATAAAAAATGGCAATAATTTTTTGTGTCCTGAAGATGGAACAATGATTCCGAAATATAGACATAAATAAAAAAAGACAAGATAGCATCAAATCCACATCGTTTCATTTCCCAAGCAATACAACAAATTCAAATAATTGTTATAAGAAAAGGCAATACAACACAATCAAATACTCCAAATCTATTTTAATTTAAAAACATATGCAAAGACCCGTACGTAAAGCCTTCACGTGCGAAAAGCCTCGATGTACCAAACTCTTACTATTATCATAAATATAATGCGCGTCAGAATGCATAGTCAAGTTCTTCTAGAACTATCAGAATTTAAAAGACTCTCAGAAATTACCCAAAGTAATGTCGAAAGCCCTCCCGAAGTACATTTTGTGAACTTTGACACCAATCGCGCGTTGTCTAATGTTCTTATCCCTCTGAGTTCTAGAAGTGGCTGAATCTCAGGATTGGGACATTTTTCGGGAAAACCCTGAAACACTTGTTCGATAACGTTTAATTCTCTACAACTTTGCCTTTGGAAGCAACTTTCCATCTGTCACAGTTCTTGAGATATGACTCATCCCTACCAATTCTAAGAGTGGCTAAATCTCGGGATTAGGACGTTTCTGGGGAAAACCTTGAAACGCGTGTTCGCTAAAATTTATTTCTCTACAACTTTGCCATTGGTAGCAACTTTCCATCTGTCATAGTTCTTGAGATATGAATCATCCCTACCAATTATAGAAATGGCTAAATCTCGGGATTGGGACGTTTTTGGGGAAAATCCTGAAACACGTGTTCGCTAAAATTTAGTTCTCTACAGCTTTGTCCCAGAAAGTAGCTTTCTAACTGCCTTAATTCTAGAGATATCTGAGAAAAAGTCTCACCTACCCCCAAAACACCTTTTCGACCATATTTCCGAAACTACCCGATCGAGTCTGCTCATCTTTAAACTTGAACCATGGGACATATGTATCTTTCAGCGAAAAAAAAGTTCAGGGTGATCGTTGCTGCCGTTTCGAAAAAAAAGTGGAGACGGATGTGCGGATGTGTGGGAGCCCTGAATTTGTAGTAAACGTATAGGACCTTCGTACTTCGTACGGGTCCAAAAATTCAACAGCGGCGACATTTCAAGCGAAAGAATGGTAAATCTTTTTGTTTTCATTTAAGTTTATGCAAAGAAAATGATTTTGAACATGAAAAAAATGCAACATTATGTCATAAAAAAATTCGAAAAAATTAACCAATATGTAAAACAACTTTATGCACAACCAGAAATGTGTTAAGACTGATTGTAGTAGGGAAAAATTTCCAAGTTGAGTGACATAATTTTCAACGCAAGTTGATTAAAACCGCTTCTCGAGACTCTTATATATGTACATCATGCCCGCAGCGGTAGCGGAGGGCGTGACGCAGTCCCCACACCCAAAAAAAAACGTCCACAAACCCAAAAAACTCCATACAAAAACCTTTGGGACAAGGAGCCATATATAGGCGAACTTTTGAGTTTTTCCCCCCGCCCCCTGCCCCTCCGAATTATTTTTTAAAAAAACTACGTCGCAGCAGCTTTCAAACGAGAGCCCTTACTAATCAAAATCGGTTGAAAATTGGCTTTTTTGGTTTTTGAATTTTAGCTCCGGATTGACACTACTTAGAGAGTTCGTTTCTAGGTGGAAGTTATAGAGTTTGACCAGGAGAATTTTTTGGGATCATAAGAAAATGGCTGCCATCTTGGATTTTCGTTTATGCTTTTTCGGTTTTCGAATTTTAGCTCCGGAATGACACTACTTAGAGAGATGGTTTCTTCTAGAAAGTTATAGAGTTTCATCAGGAGAATTTTTTGGGATCATAAGAAAATGGATGCCAGCTGTCATAGTAGCGCCATCTTGGATTTTCGTTTATCCGATTTAGGTTTTCGAATTTTAGCTCCGGAATGACACTACTTAGAGAGATGGTTTCTTCTAGAAAGTTATAGAGTTTCGTCAGGAGAATTTTTTGGTATTATTAGAAAATGGCTGTCAGCTGTCATAGCGGCGCCATCTTGGATTTTTTGCTAAATTCAGGAAAGTTATATGAATCAGTGGGAAGAATTGGTGACACGAAGTGTACCAAAGGTAGCCGAAGGTGACATGAAGTGTTCCGAAGGTAGCCGAAGGTGACATGAAGTGTTTCGAAGGTAGCCGAAGGTGTCACGGAGTGTTCCGAAGGAAGGCGATGGTGACACAAAGTGCTCCGAAGGTAGCCGAAGGTTATACGAAGTGTTCCGATGTTAGCCGAAAGTGTTGGAGAAATTTTTTTTTCGGAGAAAAATTTGTTTTGAAGAAAAAATTTTTTCGGAGAAATTTTTTCAACAACTGAAAACTTCCAAAACGACTGATATCACAACAAAAACCTCTTAAAAGGTAGAGTGTGACGCAGTCCGTAAGTCCGCTTCCAAAATTAATGATATCGCTTGAGGTGACGCTATCGCTGATAATACGCAGAAGTTTGTTTGAAGGGAACCTTCTGTTCAAAGTTTTAATTTCCTGAAAAAATTACAGGTCTTTTTTTTTAAACAAAATTACGTTGTGTTAAAAAAATTGCGTCACAAACCGAACCCACCAGCGGAATAATGCTATGCTTTCTGACATTTTCACTATTTTTGAAACATTTTAGAAATAATTATTTTCTTTACCAAAAATACTTGGTGAAAACTTCCCATAGTTCTGTCCAGAAATGTCGAAGGTCACTAATTGAACATTGAGTTTCACCAAATTGTCACATCTCCTCCCACGGAGCGTCAGAATTATGTTCGAATTGATCGAGCTATGTTGTTTGTTCGAATTCATTAACGATTATACTGAACAATCTTGAGATTCGCCGCTCCCTGTTATATAGAAAGACGGGCTAAACAAACTACTAATGATGACAAAGGCTATACCACCCTAGCCTTTTGACCGCAACTGATCCCGAGGTCGAAACAGCAATCTTCTCTATGAAACCCACTGAACGTGGAAGTCATGGGAAAGGGAAGAGTGTGTGACTCTGTTTTGTATATGTTTTGTGAATGTTTTGTTTATGAAAACTAGTTGTGCTCTGTTAATTGTCCTTTTCGGGAATGTTGGGCTGCAGTTACATGGACTTATCACCCCTAGCATTGCTTACGGTAGGTAATGCATTAGTTGACCGATTGACGTATAATCGATACGTCGTTCAAGAAAGGAAATTTCCCGGCTGTATTATGAAGGGATCTGTTGGAAACAACTGAGGATGGCTAGACCACCCTAGCCTTTTGACCGCCACTGATCCCGAGGTCGAAACAGCAATCTTCTCTATGAAACCCACTGAACGTGGAAGTCATGAGAAAGGGAAGAGTGTGTGACTCTGTTTTGTACATGTTTTGTGAATGTTTTGTTTATGAAAACTAGTTGCGCTCTGTTAATTGTTCTTTTCGGGAATGTTGGGCTGCAGTTACATGGACTTATCACCCCTAGCATTGCTTACGAAGGTAATGCATTAGTTGACCGATTGACGTATAATTTCGTGAGTAATGTGCGTGTGATGTTTTCCTTCAGTGAGTTATGTTTTCCCTTGTGGACATGTCGCTTCGTAAATAGAGATATACTATTCGTCGCAGTTATACAATCAGAAGGGATTACAAATTCTTACCTTGTCTCGATTGCATGGAGTTCCATTCTTACAACTTTTAATAGAAGCAAGATATGATGATTTCCATAGCAAATGTAAAAACTAATAGAAATTGAAACTGTAACTTGAGCATGTATTTAGCGTGCTGAACTTGTGGTAATTTCTTGTGTAACAAACTTTACTCTAGTCGTATGCGTACTTAATGAAAATTTAACATTGACCTTTTTTAAGATTAATCAAACTACGAACGGAAACACTAGCACGAAAAGCGGAAGCAAAACGAGAGAAAGAGTATCAAGAAGAATTAGAAAATAAAAGACAGAACGAAGGAGCAAAAAAGAAGCGACAAGAAAAGCGACTAAGAAACACAACTGAAATAGTCAAAGAAAATCCAGAAGGTCGGGCTGCTCGCCAACGGTTAGTCTTGTGCAATCAAAGCTTAGAAAGTTTTACACGACTGGCAACTTCTTCAATTGTTATGATTCAGTTCTTATGCGCTTAAGTTTTTATTAACCATCAAGTATGTATTTGGAATGTTTATATAGCTTTTTTATATAACTAATATTAACTAATCCTTTGTCTGTGTTCATTAGAGGTGTATTGCTATTTTGAATCGCTAATCCTTCTTTTATTTTTCTCAGATTAAAGTCTTTTCCTTGATGATGATATGTCCGTTGTTCCAATTTATTTGATGGTGTTTGTTCCTGATGACATGTCGAGCAATTGCCGATTTTTTGTATTCTCTCCTTCTCACGCCATCTTCATGATCATTTTTTCTTTCATCGAATCGCATACTTTCTCCAATATAAATGTTGTCACAAGAATTGCAAGGAATCGAATAAACTCCAGCTTGGTTCGTCTTTTCTTTATCTTTAGGGCTTCGAATCATGTTGAAATACTCGATAATTGGCCAGGACAGACATCCTCCTTCCAGATGTTGTGTATTAAATGGTCGTCTGTAGATACACTCAATATCATCGTGGGAACATGGTACTTCCATCAACTGGCACATTTTATTAAAGATATCGAATTGTATGGTATTTTTTAAGATCTGGGGGAGGATTTTCATTTTTTGTATGGGATTTTCCGGAAAGGTTAACAAAGGATAGTCTAAATTTATCTGCCCCTCATATACGTGAACCTGATTGTGTTAGAATTTTATGTTCCGGGAGTTGTAATCAAAAAACCAGGTGCATACAAAATATAAATAACTTTATTCGCGATTCTCTTTGACAGTAGATGGCATTATGCAAGTATGCTCGAACTGTCATATTCTATTGTTCTTTGACAGCTGAAGATGATTTGATTTAGTTCACTTTTTGACAACTATATGTGAATGTGGTGTCGCTCTCTTCGTTTATAATGACGAGTTTCAAATTTACATAAATAGGTATTACCAATCAAACCTCCTTAACTTCGTCAATTTTCGAATTCAAAATTTTCAGGTTCCTTTCAAGATTTCATTTTCTTCACCAAATTCAACTTCCCACCTAATTATATCTCTACTTCCAGTGTTCTAGAAAAAAATCTTTATTTATATAAAATATACTGTGGTCAATTCCTTCTAACACTTCCTATTTCCTGTGGTCAATTCCTTCTACCACTTTCTACTTCCTGTGGTCAATTCCTTCAACCACTTTATAGTTGCCTTTTCGACACAAGTATCAGCTGGACTATGGTGTACAACACACCACTGACATCTGCCCAACTAGACTGCTGGTAATCACTCGACCGCTTCATAGCCAATTCTAAATTCCATTCTTCCATACGGTTTACTCCTTTTGCCGCTTCCAGCTGTACTATGGCTTGCACCACGGATACCGTTGTATCGATCCGTTCCTCCTGAATCACGTTTCTGTTTCATATTTCGTGACTTCCTCGCTTGCTATTGCTGTGATTTCCTCGACCACTTTACTTATGTAAGCGTATCACAATTTCCGTCGTAACTGCCGCAACTTCCTCGATTAAAAACCGTACAACCGTATCATATTTTGTTTCTGATCCTTTTACATTTAGTAGAAAACATTTCCATTTTTCATCGCTACTTTTTCTTTTTTTTTTTTTTTGAATTATGAATTTAATTTTCTTTAAGAATTTCCAAATGAATGTTCCAATTGTTTCCTCACGTGATCTGGGCCCATATCCTGTTAGAATTCTATGTTCTGGTAGTAGTAAAGCAGGTACGTACGTGACATACGTATTTTCCAATAGGAAATTACAAGTCAACTAACTGAAGACATTTCGTCGAGGCACACTTTTCCTAAAACACAGATCACTAGATTATGTAAATTATCATTTCCAACAGATTGCTCGAATGCCTTATTTAGCAAAGTAGCAATTCCAGATCTTCCAGAAGAAGAACTACCCGTAGAGTTCAATTTTTTGCTAAACCGCATTGAATTTATTATAAGAGTAACGTAAAACCTGGTTGTCAAGACGCCTTATCATATACCTTATATATACCATATATATATCATATATATCATATATATATATCATATACCTTATCATATATCAGGGTGAAGTTGAAGGTTTCACGAAAGTGGTGTTTTTTTGACACATCAGTACATAAATACATACAGATAAAGAATTTTCCGCAGATACCCAGCTAAGAATTGACTTTTACCGCAGGGCCGGACTGGCTACCAAAAGGCCCATCGGGCGAATTTTCAAAAGGGCCCAATCGAGCTATAGTTTTTTGATAAGGTCAGGGCCTTAGAGAGAACACAATGTATATAACGCGCGTGAAGCGAGCGTAATTTTTTGTACAATATTTTTAAGAGACACCGAAACATTCAAATTCGTTTGAAAAATTGTCTTAGTCTCCATTAGACTCCTTAGACCCATTATTCGTTAGCGAATGAGGATATTGTTGCCCGCCCAGGGAAAATAATGCCCGACGGGAGATATCTTCCCCCGGAAAGTACTATTATATCCCGGCTTACACTCTACGCGGGGGGATATTCTCATTCATGTAAGATGATTATGGCCCGCCGGGGTTAAATATCTCCCGCCGGTGGAAAATATCGCCCGGCTAGAGTGTAATATCAGCCGCCGGAGTATAATCGCTCTGACCGTTGGAAATGCCAAGGGCGATAATCGTCATGAAGAAATGTCCCGTGATATGTTCCTATGTCCTTATATCCCTTTCCCTTTATTTCATTATTAATGGAAGTAATTGTCGAATTGATTATCTTTCCGACGATAAAATTCGGAAATTTCGTTAATTTCACGGGAATCAAATGTGAGGTTGCTGAAAATTTATATTTTTGTACAGATTTTTGATTCGAAAAGACTCCTTGCACATTGTGCAAATAGTCTCTTCTATATACTGTTGGCTATTTGCACATTGTGCAAATAGTCTCTTCTATATAATGTTGGCTATTTGCACATTGTGCAAATAGTCTCTTCTATATAATGTTGGCTATTTGCACATTGTGCAAATAGTCTCTTCTATATAATGTTGGCTATTTGCACATTGTGCAAATAGTCTCTTCTATATATTGTTGCACTGTTTTTTTTTTATTTTGTAATTTTTGTCGGTGATAATGTTATTGTACTTTAAGAGTATTATTTGTAACGTTTTCATGGTTTTTTAACGAGGGTTATGACAATAGTCATAGCCACTCTTTTTCCATGTCAGCTTGAGAAAAGTAGACAATAAAATTTAACATTCAACCGAAACTCTTACACAAAGAAGAAAGTTTTCAATGTAATTTTTCATCAACTTTATAATATGTACGTGATATGAATATATATTTGTACATGTATATGGAAAAGTTTTCCTTTTACGAAATGTCACGAAAACTAGGTGGCCTACGAAACTAGGACATTTGAGCTTTAATTAAACGTCACGAAAAGCTAGTTGGCTAAGGAAGCTAAGGAAGCTAGGGAACTTTTACTTTTACAAAATATCACAAAAACTAGGAGGCTAACAAAGTTGGGAAACTTTTCCTTTTACGAAATGTCACGAAAACTAGGTGGCCTACGAAACTAGGGAATTCGCGCTTTAATGAAACGTCACGAAAAGCTAGCTGGCTAAGGAAGCTAGGGAACTTTTACTTTTACAAAATATCACAAAAACTAGGTGGCTAACAAAGTTGGGAAACTTTTCCTTTTACAAAATGTCACGAAAATTAGGTGGCCTACGAAACTAGGGAATTTGCGCTTTAATGAAACGTCACGAAAAGCTAGTTGGCTAACGAAGCTAGGGAACTTTTTTTTACGAAATGTCACGAGAAAGTGCTATAAAAGCTAGGTAGGTAACGAAGGTAAGGAAGTTATTCTTTCACAAAATGTCACAAAAAGTTTTTGGGTAAGGAAACTAGAATTAGTACTACGTCTAAGTGTGCAAATAGTCTCTTCTATATATTGTTGACTATTTGCACATTGTG
>CM055404.1:432260-446399 GCA_029228625.1 Pseudolycoriella hygida | reverse complement strand
AATTAGGAAAACTAAAAAAAACTGGAAAAATAATAAAAATATGAAGTATTTTTTTGAACAAAAAATAACCAAAAAAAAACAGGTTCGAATGAAATTAACGCTTATCCACCCCTCATCGGCTTTATTAAAATAAACTAAGAATTTTAAACAAGTTCCAAAATTTGCATCTTGTGATTTGCTTTTACAACCAAACACTGTTAACAACTAAAAAAGTTTGACAAAATCAGAAAATTTCATCGATTTTCACATTTTAAGAGTATTTTTTCGAAGACATTCATTTAGCTGATGCATCTAGTCACATTGATCATTGACATTACGTTATTAACACAAGCTTATCTTTACTAAAAAAATCTTTGCAGATCACGATCAAGTTCCATTCAAAGCATAATTTCGACATATGCGAGTTCGCATTCAACCGCCTACTCATCTGATCTTTTATTTCAGTCGAACGAAGACGTGCACAACGTCAAGCTACTATTACAGAAATATATTTCAAGTAAAGACGGCAAGGAAAATATCAATAACATAACGTTGTCAACGGACAGCAGTGATTGTGACGACGAATCAATTGACGCGAAAATGCCACCAACGAATAACACAAATGCAAAATTACCCGGCAGACAAACAAATAATTCGCTATCGTCGCTAACGGGGAACATTTTCATCCCACCATTTGAAAGCGGAGGAAGAACAGAAAGTGCTGCGAGCAGCGGTGGTGATGTTGGTAACAGTGCTAGCCGGAATGGCGAAATCAGTCAAAGTAGTCGAGATGAAGCCGCACCTCCTCAGCCTCCCAGGAAGAAGAAAGTGAAAACGTCTGATGTGTAAGCTTATTTGAATTTTTTATCATCAAACCTTAGAGTTCAATTTCATTTTGTAAATAATCAAATCGTTTAGTGTTTTACACTTAATTACTATGCCAATTAATTAACAATTAAAACAAGGTAAGAATGTTCACTTATAGTATATAACAGCCGAACACTGTTATGAGTAATATTACAGGTGCGCGATGTCTGTATTATGTTTTAATGTGTACCCACTCGGTAAGTTGATATAACCGGTGTGAGATGCGATAGGTAAATGGCTCATAACGTACGTGTAGTCAGAGTAGTCGGTAAATCTTATGCGACGTGTTTGTTTTGATATAGTAAAAGTTTGTGATTCTCAAATTTCTTAAATTTGTGGTATTTTACGGAAACGAATGTCCTGCCTATGACATTACTCAATTCTCGGCAAAACATGTGTTCCCTAATACTAAACAAAAATTTAACCAACAACTAAAGTCATTTCATAGAAACATGAATGAATTGGCACGCGGCAACTTTGATTCGTTCGTAGAGTGAACATAACCGAATTTGAAACTTGAATGGATTTTTATGAAATAAGATGTTTTGTAGATTTCAACTTACCTTGTGGGTACACGTTAAAACATAGTACAGAGGAACACTGTTTATGAGTAATATTACAAGTGTGCGCTACGATAACTCGCCTCTCCGGGGCTCGGTACCGTAAACATCGCACACCTGTAATATTAGTCATAACAGTGTTCCTCTGTAATATACTATTAACGTGTACCTACTCGGTAAGTTGAAGTTTACAAAAAAATTTCATAATATTCATTATCTGAAAAAGGCTTTGTAGCTGCTTCTAAAATCAAACTGTTTGACTTTTTTCGATCTCAAATATTTTTTTGTTTTACATATATAAATTCTATATAAGTTCTCCTTAAAGTCAGACACAAAAAAACTGAACGTAAAATCTATCAGCAACAAATCTTTTTTTTTTTGTATTTTTCATCATGTCTTGCATGTAGAACATTTTGGTACATTTAATGACTCTGTTTCGTCAAATAGGGTTTTTCTCTAGCCACAGGTCTCAAGATACCTTTTTTCATTGAAAAAAGTGCACAATTGGGTTGCAACATCAATTTTTTATTTTCACTCTGTATAACATTGTAACAAACAAATCGAAATTGCTGCGTGCTAATTCATCAATGTTTCGATGAAATGACTTTTGTTGTCAGTTAAATTTTTGTTTCGTATCGAAATTTGATTCGAGTTTTTTCATTTTTATTGAGAATGTATTGACGGTTTAATGGATGAATGTTTCGCCGAGAATCGGGAAGTTGTAGCATCACATCAAATTATACCCATCTACACCACTGTATTACAAATAAACTCACCACGACATCTACCAGCATATAGCGAACATCTCGCAACACCACATTGAGATGGAGCAATAAGTTTGACACAGTTCTAGAAAACACCAGACAACGCAGCCATGACGGTTTTGCTACTATATAAGGCGGAGTGGAACTCCCGCCAACTCACTCAGCTTTCGATTGGCAACTCGCATATATCTTACTTTTAGTTTATGTAAGTTTAGTCTAATAGAAATCTATTGATAATAGAACTTTGCTGTTTTATTTCCAAAGTCCTTCACAATATCAATAGATTACGCGCCTTACATTTAGACCGTACCGTTGATATCTGTTGAACGGCCAACGATTCGAACCGCCAGCCCCTTCATCGTGTCACCGTTCCACATTGGCGCCCAACGTGCAAAAGCAGACTCCACGACCACATTAGCCGCGTACGCAGCTCAGAGTCTAACGAGTTTCGCGAAAATTTTGAACCTTGATTTCGGTCGGAAGTAAATTCGCGTGACGTCATCATAAATTCGTATGAGTCAACAAGTGGGACTAATTGGATCATTCAACAGCACACCACTTTGTTATGGTTACCCGCACGACGATTGGAAAACCTCTCCAGAGCACTCATAAGAATACGACTAACGCACACTAAGGACTTCCCCCACCGCATCAAACCCATACGAAACTCAGAGTCTGATGTAGCATCACATCAAATTATACCCATCTACACCACTGTATTACAAATAAACACACCACGACATCTACCAGCATATCGCGAACATCTAACAACACCACATTGAGATGGCGCAACAACTTTGACACAGTTCTAGAAAACTCCAGACAACACAGCCATGACGGTTTTACTGCTATATAAGGCGGAGTGGAACTCCAGCCAACTCACTCAGCTTTCGATTGGCAACTCGCATACATCTTACTTTTAGTTTATGCAAGTCTAATAGAAATCTATTGATAATAGAACTTTGCTGTTTTATTTCCAAAGTCCTTCACAATATCAAAATATCAAAAGAGTACGCGCCTTACATTTAGACCGTGCCGTTGATATCTGTTGAACGGCCAACGATTCGAACCGCCAGCCCCTTCATCGTGACACCGTTCTACAAAGTTTAATAGGCAGGACATTCGTTTCCGAAAAGTGCATGAAATTTGATAAGCAAAATGTACTACTACATCAAAACAAACACATCGCAGAAAATTTACCGACTACTCTGAATGCACGTACATCATGAGCCATTTACCTATCGCCTCGCACACCGTTTATGTCAACTTACTGAGTGGGTATGGGTACACGTTAAAATATATAAACATAACCGAAGGGCCGTACGTATCAAAATAGATGTGACAAACAGAATAGAATGGATTGACCAAAAGATTTGAATGTATCTGAATTAATAAAAATGAGCAAACAATGTTTTATGTTCTTTTAGAACAATAAAAATTTAGAAGATCCACAGAAATTATCAACGGTAATGTTTTTTTAATAAGTCTTTATTATCGTTCCTATCTGAGATCTGCCTCGAACAAAATCATAGGATTGATTTGAATTTTTGTAAGTCAAAAAGAAACAAAAATAAAATTCAATAAAAGTACAATAAATTAATAAAATTAATAAAATTACAAATGGTAGTATCACAGATCGTCAAAAAGTCTTTTATAGACATTGCTAGTTTAAAAAATATTTTTAATGATATGAAATACATAAAGTATTTCACTTTTCCTTGATCGTGTAATATCAATATGATAATGGTAGGTTCGTCAGCTTTTCGATCATATAAGTAAAACAGTTATCTTGCAATACTTTGTGAACGTTTCGTTACGTATATTGTAACATCTTCAGCGAGTGTAAATACAAAATGTTCACAAAAACATTAGACTACTAATTCAAACTAAGCACTAATTACATTAAAAATTTACTTACACTAAGAATTGCTCAAAATTAATTTATATCCCTAACAGTTTTTTGTGTTGTTTTGAATGACGACTACTAAACTATGTCTAACAGTACAGTTTTATGTTGCAGTGATATTGAAAAACAAAATTGCAAGTCACGAATTTTTTGATATCATTGAGCTGTCGACAAATCAAGTGGATGGCTGAACTTGGTTCAATAGGCTTCTGTATGATGCACAAATGTTATCGGTATCCCTTCTAAAATTAATCGAAGAAGTATGCACTAAGATGTGTAACGACTGATTGATTTTTTGACGTGGTCCACATGATCGTTAAATTTCAGATCTTCATCAAATTAAGAGGCCGAGAAACTCGTAGGTTCTAACTCTTTCGATTGTTAAACCATCACTCAAAACCTTAATATTCGGATAATATTTGCCATGTCAATGCATACAGCCTCTGTTATAGATCCGCAGGTAAAAATGTTCTTGAGTGCTATTCTTAGACCAGAAAAGTAGGAAAGTAGCAGTGTTCCATTGAAATCGTCCAGATTTACTATGTGACATCACTTAGTATGAATAATCTCAGAATGGAATGAACAAATCTCAGGGGTGACTCATATTTCTAGAACTATGGAAGTTAGAAAGTTGCTTCCAAAGACAAAGTTATGTTTTAGAAATCAAGAAATTATGTTTGAATGGCGCGCGATAAATATTTCTGTTATACAAAGAATTTATTCGTGCAACCTTCTAATAGATAATTGTTCTTGGTTCTTATTTGCATGTGCTAATTTTTAATGTGTAAAAGAGCGGATTTGTTCGCGACAGTAATGGGACCCAAATGATCTCATTATAGTTGTAGAGAATTAAATTTAAGAGAACACGTGTTTGAGGTAAGGATCGGAGTGGGTCGACCCACACCTGACCCACGAAGTTTTAGAAGACGCAGAAAAACGATTTCTGTGAATTCTGCAACTGTGATTCAGGTGTGGGTTGACCTACTCCGATCCTTAGTTTCAGGCCTTCGTATGTGATACGGTGCAGGGGAAAACATTTCGGTCAACGAAATCAATGGTCTCAGATGTCATAAAATGTACTTCGGTAGGGTCTCTGACATTACGTTGCTTACGTTCTGTATATCTTCTAAATTCCTAAAGCTCTAAAAGAACATAATAATATAATAATAATAATCTGCCTTAACAACCCATGAAGGGTTAGGGGCTAGATCATTATTTACTAGTTTCGTTACTTTTTTTTGTGGTTCTACTATTTGAGATCCTTTCATTACCGGAAAGTTTTTACTGTGCCAGTGGTAAGCTGTGCGACAAACCCAGTGCCATACATGAGATGTATTAGGAACGAAACTAGTAGCAGTAGAATACCGGCACCTCCCAACAATGCCTTTCACCGGTACAGTACAGTTTGTTGACACGGCAACACGTCGATGCTTCTCCGGAATTTTTTGATTAGTAAAATTTTCAAAATTCTATTTATTTTATTGGACAGTCTTCCAGCATTTTACTCATTCTGCCATAATGGCAAATGAAAGTGATAGTTTAAAAAAACAAATGAACGAAATCGACTCATTCAAACAACAAATTGCGTTGCTCAATGAGCGTGTCAACAAGTTCGAAAGTGAAAACGCATTTCTTCGCTCTCATGTTGATCTCCTGACAAAGCAAAATGAAACTTTGCTAGCTGAACGTGCTGATTCCAATTTTGCACCAATTTTTGATCATCAACTAAGAAAGCGTAAGAAAAGTGTTTTGACGAAGGAAAAAAATCAATCCGCTGCCGCACATATGACGACTACTCAAAACATAACCACACATTCAATAACGAATGTTTCCGGACCACTTGAACCATCCCCAATCAATGACGTAGCAACTTATTCAACTGCTGAATTTCCTGACGTTTCTCAACGTTCCTCAAAGACGAAAGCTTCTAGCACAGAGCTTACAAAGGACGATGAAATTGAAAGCAACGACTGCGCCTCCGGTGACTGGAATTTCGTCTCTCATAAAAATAAGAAAATTGGCAAAGAAAAAATCCCCCCAATTCTCGTTGGCTTTGCAATTGATGGCTCATCAGCACTACTTCGCACACTCAAAAATGCAACTGCAGCGAATCAATTTTCTTTAGACATCAAACGTAATGGCACCGGAGCTAAAAATTTTTCGGCGTCCAATGAAGCTAACCTCAAAATTCGAAAATCGTTAATTGATCATGGTAACAGCTTTCACTCATTTTTATCAAATAACGAAAAGAAAAGGTGTCTTATTATCAACGGTATCAACTCATCGTTTGGTTTCAGTTCATCAGATATTTTAAAGGAATTCCTGAAAGCTGGCCTGCCAGAAGATACCTTAGTCATGGGGGGTGACTGGCTTCACTGGCTTCAACCGTGCCAATCCTAACTCACCACATCGTTTTCATATACTGCTGCCTTATTCATACGACGTGAAAAAATTGGACAACATTAAGTCCATGTTTGGGGTTATCATCAGTTTTTCGAAGTTTGTCTCCAAAGCTACAACTCAGTGCAGCAACTGCCAATATTACTTCCACACAGCTGGTGCCTGTAATCGTCAATTTCGCTGTGTTAAATGCATTGTCAATCACCTTCCAGGTCAATGCCCTAAAAACAAGACTCCTGGTGCCCAACCTCAATGCGTCAACTGCAACGATTTCCACACAGCCAACAATCAAATTAACTGCGACTACTATAAGAAGAAAATTGTTCCTTTGATTCAAAAAAAATCTGGACTCGTTGCTGATGGTAAGGTGAACGGTGAAATTGATAAAAATGTTATTGTTGCCCAACGATCATCAATTTCTTCAACAAGAATCAGACAAGTTCAGTCGAAACCCGGATCCTCCGCTCTGTATGCATCTGTAGTCAAAAACAATAACAATAATGAGGCTGCTTTGGACAAGATTTTGAATGTTTTGGGTCAATTGTTTCAGAAGATTTCTCGACTCGAATCGTCTGTCTTCTCGTCATGTTAAAAAACATCACGTCACTAAATGTCTATTCCGTATCGTCCACTGTTCGTAAACAATTATTTAACGATTTCATGAGAAATACCGATTCAGACTTTTATTTTATTTCTGAGACACATCTTAAGCCAGGAGCCAAGTTTTCAATTCCCGGCTTCAATGTATTTCGCGCTGACCGCTTACACTGCAATGGAGGCGGATCTGCAATCATAGTCAGAAATGGTGTTCGCACCAGGAATTTTCGTGGTTTCTCGAATACGACTGGTCAATTCACATTCGTTGAGGCTCATCTGGATGGTATTTGGATACTACTTGTCTCGGTTTACTTTCAATCTAGACTTGTCAGCGCAACCGCTGATGACTTTTCTTTTCTTTTTTCTGCCAACATACCTTCAATTATTGGCGGAGACTTCAATTGCCGTCTCCCCAAGGTTGGAAACAGCTCAACGAACTCTGCCGGTTTATCATTAAACGAAGCTCTTCTGACTCGGACTGACTTTTCTCTGTTTATGACACATCATCCTACTTATTATGCCAACATCGGTTATAGTTTTATAGATTTTTTCATAGTTTCCAATCATTTCCTCAATCACAAACCGTACATAACTCAGGACTTTAGTTTCTCATACCACAATTCTGTCACATTGAATATTTCATTCAAGTTTTCAGGCAAGAAGTCCTCAACACTGAAATTACAGCGTTTCAACTACACGCGCATCGATGATATGAACAGATTTATTGAATCCAAAATTGACAGCATTGGAATCCCTGACAATGTGCCGCTATCAGATGACGATATGGAACTTGTCGCCACACAGCTTAATGACGTTTTCCTAAGGGCTGTGGAAAAATATGTGCCAACTGTGTCCATACGTGCTGACCGCATTCTTTTATCGTCCACCACCATTGCCTTGCGTCGGCATTTTCGTAAGGCCACTAGGGCCGTGGCGGCAAACCGATTCACAGACCAATTTCCCTCTCTCAGAAAAAATCATTCCATGCTACGTACCATGTACCTTTCCTCGCTTCGAATCGATTTTCGAAATTTTTATGCCAACATCATCGCAAATACTGGTAATACATACTCCATTGACTCCATAGAAACTATTGTCGGCACTGACGATATCACTGAGATCAATGATCCCGATAAAATTCCGGATGCTTTTGCTGACCGCTTCCAGTCCCAGCACGACTTAACGACTAATCAATCTTCTCGTCATAAATTCATGGTCTCTGGTTCGGCAGAACTTATCAACCAAATACCTGTTATTCCTCTTCCTAATGACTTCTCACTCAAAATTTCAAATTTCGAAGAGTTATCCGAAATCAATGATGCTCTGATGCCCCAATGCAGGAACATACTCACGTCTGCTGAAGAGATTCAGATGCTGATTAACTCCAGAATTAATAAAAAGAGTGCTGGCCTGGACGGAATGCCTATTTTCCTGTTCAAGTTCTTCTCTTCTCCGATTATTCTATTCTTCTCCATCTTTTTCAACCAGCTCCTATCGTCCGGCTATTTCCCTAAATGTTGGAGAGAAGCGAGATCAACTCCGATCCCTTAAGTAGGTCGTGATCCCAGGTTCGTTAATAACTGGCGATCCATTCACCAGCTTAACGTCATTGCCAAATTGTATGAAAAAGTTGTCGAAGCAAGGCTCTCTGCTCAAATGAAAAAATTCATTCCAAATTTTCAATTTGGGTTCTCAAACAAAAAATCTACAGTTCACCCTCTGATTAGAGTTGCAACTGACATTACGAGCGGATTTAACTATGGCCTTACTACCACTGCCTTGACACTTGATATTGAGAGTGCGTTCGACACTGTCTGGCATGACGGACTCCTGTTTAAAATGATGAAATTTGGTGTCCAACCTGTAATCATCAAAATTGTCAGAAACTTTTTGACTGATCGTTCTTTCATTGTAGGTCGTAAGCGTCTTTCTTCGGCTAGACCAATTGCATCCGGTGTACCCCAAGGGTCTGTACTAGGCCCAAAACTGTTCAATATTTTTCTAGCCGACGTACCTACCAATCGTTTTGTCAAAATCCTACAATTCGCAGATGACATCATACTTTATGTCGTACACAGCAGTGTTTCATTATCCAATAAAATTTTCAATAATTACCTTGCAGAGCTGATGGAATATTATTCTGACTGGAAATTGAGATTGAATACAAGCAAAACCAAACTAATCAATTTCACCGGATCTGCTTGCTGCCCCAGATCGCTTATTACAGAATTTAAAACCAAACAAAATATTAGAATTAACAATATTAAGCTAACGGCTCGTAAATCAATTAAGTATCTCGGAGTCACCTTTACTAAAAATTTTAAATTTAATGTTCATGTTAAAAATTGAATTACCAAAATCAACAGATCCGTTAATTCTATAGGAAAAATTTTATTCTCTCGTTTCTTGGCGCGATCATTCAAATTTTGTATTTACAAATGTTACGTTAGACCTATCTTACAATACGCTTCTTGTATTTGGCTCAATCCGAAAAACATCACCTCAGCTCAAGTAGAAAAAATCAGAATTGCTGAGCGTAAAATAATAAGAAGAGCTGGGAGGTTCTACAGAAATAGGGGTAGTTTCAAGCATTTGCCTAACCGAATGTTGTACAGCGAGTCCGGAATTGAGAGGATTGATTTACATTGTTCTATGTTAAATGTCAAAATTTTTGAGCGCTGTCATGACTCAGAGGAACAATTTATCAAAGGTTTGGTCGAACCCTTTAATATCAATGATAAATATTGGCCACCCGCCTTTATTTACCATCTAAAAAACCAGAACGATATCCTCACTGCTGCGCTGATGACAAATTTTTGCTTTACTACCATGGCTACCATGATAGTCATACTCTAGTTTATAATACCGACCTCTAGCCACTACCATTATGTTTTTGTTTTGTTATTTTAGTAATTTAGTCTTACGTATTGTCAACCATCAACCCATTGTATGCTTTTTGTTATTTTTTGCTGATCTTTTGTATTGTTAGTTCATCACCTCAATCTACAGCTCCATACCCATCACTTATCCTGCTCAATTAAAAAGCGTCTAGTTTATATTGAATATCATCAGTCTCCATTATTTTGTCAATTTTAACATTTTTAACCGAAAATTGATTAATAAATAAAAAAAAAAGCCTTTCACCGGTAAGCCGTACGATGGCGCTACACTCAACTTTACATGACTTGAACCGATTCAATCAGCTTTGTTTTGTTTGCAAATCTAACAATCGGAACAAATCTGTCTGCGGCTGAGTTTCGAACCAACGCACTGGCAACTCGATCTCATAGTAGCAAGCAGACGTGTTAACCACTACGACCACTACGCTATCGAGTTGAAAAAGAACATAAAACATTTAATTCGATTAATTTTGTATGGTCTGTTGGAATCCATTACGTTGCTTGTGATGAAACTTTTTATTCAAGCGCCTTGCATTCGACTCTGTTAATAGTCATCTTCATGGCTAGAATTAAAAATTGGAACTTATCACTAAACAATTTCTGCGTTTCATGCTTCTAAATTATAAAATTCAATTGTTTTACTTACGCTATCATAGTTGGATTTTCACAAAATTATTTTCAGGAAAAAAATTGTTTTGCTAAATTTTCGTTTATTTTGACTGATAAGCTGATACTCACTTATCTGTCATTGACCTGCTGAACCTCTCGGAGGGTTACAATTACAAATTATTTCATATTCAAGCAAATAAAACGTTTAATTGTTTGCTCATTTTTATCTAGGATACGTTCAAGTTTTTTTGCAACATCTATTCTGTTTGCCACAATTATTGTGATACGTACGCTGGAGTTTTTCTCCCATGAAATAAGAAAATTAAAAATTTTTCTGTCAAATTTAGCTAGATGTCAAGTGTCAAGTTTATGGGTGAGTTTAATTCCGACAGGAATACTCCTACGTTATCTTCTAATTCATCAAATCTGAAAACAGAATGAAATTGAGTTCCGAACGAATTTTTTTAACAAATTTACTGCAGCATTAGAAATTTTGTAAATAATGATCCCTCTTTCATGTTCACCTACTAATTCCTGGTATTGATCAATCAATGGACGAACAATGTCATGTCATAAATTTATAATTTGCACGTAAAATATCATCGAATCACATACACATAAAATCCGTTGTACATACTAACCCGATAAAAAAATATTGACCAACACATAAAGTAGTTTTACACCAACTTTAATTCCAACTCTCAGTTTCACTGAAACGGAAGAGGTGCTACAGATTGGCATGCACAAGGTGCTTGAATACGTGAAAAACCACAAGGATGCATGGCCATTTATTGATCCAGTTGAAGAGGACATTGCTCCACGTTATTATTCAATTATTCGAAGGTAACGTTCAGATTAAGTAAATTTTGGATATCATTCAATTTACATTTTTGTACAGGCCAATGGACTTATTGAAAATGGAAGAAAAATTGGACAATGGAGAATACCAAACATTCAATGATTTCCGAAATGACTTCAAATTGATTGTTAACAATTGTCGTTTGTATAATGGTCAAAATAATGGTAAGAAAATTGGCTTTTGACGTTTAAATGTTTTTCGTTTTGAGAGAACTGATTAGCTGTATCCCGTTCAGCGAAGTTAATTTTAACCATTATTGATTAAAGTGCCAAAATACATCGAACGCACTCGTTGTTAAATATATCTGGTTAAATTTATTCTAGCCTCAGGGCTAGTTATTAGGTAAATTCAATCGTGTTAATTGATGCGGGAATTTTGAAATGGCTTAAATCTTGCTGCTCAACAACTTAAACATGAATATTTTGTAATTTTTTGTAATGTATACTTTTCCTATCTGTCAAATTTTAATCATTTAACCAATAGTTAAATCTAACAGCGTCTTAAATTCTGAAGGGGATCGAGTAATGGCCAATTTCATCTGTATGTTAAGAGGGAACGATATTTTCATTTCACTCACTCTTAGCACCCTATTCATAAAAAAATGAGATAAAACACAGCGTTCCCTTTTAACAACACATTCTTACCATTACGAGTTTGCATGAGTTACCATTGTTTTATGCAAAATGGTATATTTTTGGATGGTAATAAACGACCGATAAAACAATTCAACTTTACCGATAAAAAATAATAAATGACCGATAATTATTTACCGATAAATTTTTAAACGTATATTCAAAGCATGATTAAAGCGCGAATATTTGGGGTAGTGTCCAAAACACCTGATAACATTTTGTAGAAGGAAAAATTCCCAAGAGAAGTGACTGAAAAGAAGGTATCGGTAAAAAGTTATCGATCATTTATTATTTTTTATCGGTAAAGTTGAATTATTTTATCGGTCGAATATAATATCCCTATATTTTTCATATTGAGTGTACACTCAAATTCTATAGCGTTTACATAATTTACAAAGCACAAATACCGATAGAATGGTCCTTATAATATTTTTTGGGTCACTGTACTATATTCAATAGCGTTCTTTTTTTGTGCTATATTTTCAACATCTGTACTGTTTCTTACAAATTTCTTTCATTAGGTCATTTTCATCGTAATTTAGCAAAAAAGTACAAATCGAGTATTAGAGAAAATATAAAAAAATCCAAGCGAAGTTGAAAATTGCTGTAGAAATATACAATAATTCCATAAACATACATTGGATGACCTCTCTCATGTCGAGAATAACCGAAGAATCATGGGCGCGCGGTAAAAAAAATTTTTCGTAGACTTCGGAACCATATATACAGCTAAGTTTTGACTTCCTCCCCTTGCGACGTACCCCCCGGAAAATATTTTTCCTGGATTCTATGGAAAATTGGAGAGGATCATTTTCGCGGCGCACAGTAGATTTTTTGTAAGGGTTTACGGCAAGAGTGTTTGTTCGTCGTAGGTGTTTTCTACGAAGGAGTTCGTATTTTTCTCACGTTGAGAAAATAACTGACTATCAAAAATTTTATTTTATAATTTTTAAATGCCCACACATTTTTTTAAAAACTCTGTCAAAGCCAAAATTTGCGGAAAATAAGGTTCGTCGCTCGACAAGTCTTTGCTCCAAAAGTTTCTACCAAGCGACGAACCTCCTTAAACTTTGACCGAGCTTTAAAAAAAATGTGTGGGCATTTAAAAATTATAGAAGAAAATTTTTTATAACCAGTTATTTTCTCTACGAGAGAAAAATACGAACTCTTTCGTAGAAAACACCTACGACGAAAAATCACTGTGCGGCGGCGGCTAAAAAAAAACTTTTGATATGTTGTAGAGGAAGTTGAGGGGATCATTTTCGCCCATTGAAGTAGTTGCCGCCGCGCTTCGGTTTGGCGGCGGCGGTGGCGGCTCAAAAAAAACTTTTGATATGATGTAGAGGAAGTTGAAGGGATCATTTTCGCTCATGGAAGTAGTAGCCGCCGCGCTTCGGTTTGGCGGCGGTGGCGGCTCAAAAAAAACTTTTGATATGTTGTACAGAAAGTTGAGGGGATCATTTTCGCCCATGGAAGTAGTAGCCGCCGAGCTTCGGCTTGGCGGCGGCAGCGGCTCAAAAAAAAAACTTTTGATCATGCCCGCAGCGGTAGCGGAGGGCGTGACGCAGTCCCCACACCCCAAAAAAAACGTCCACAAACCCAAAAAACTCCATACAAAAACCTTTGGGACAAGGAGCCATATATAGGCGAACTTTTGAGTTTTTTCATCTCGCCCTCCTCCCCCTCCAAATTATTTAAAAAAAAACTACGTCGCAGTAGCTTTCGAACAAGCCCTCACTCATCAAAATCGGTTGAAAATTGGCTGAGATATCGAGGTTTGAAAATGACACTTTTCTATGGAGAAATAATTTTTCTATTGTTCTCATCATTATGGAAACTTTTTTTCTGATCTGTCGGTTTCTATCTATCTATCTAATAATAATTTTCGATCTCGAGAACTAGACAGCCGATCTTTCTGAAATTTTCAGGGAACGTCAGTCTCGGCCCCAAATGAAAAATTTCATATGCCGCTTTTCCGGGAAAATTCTAGAAAAGCCGTGGCATGTGGAAAAGTGGTCAATTTTGAGGGTTTTTTAGGTAATGCTCCGAGTTTTCAAATTTTAGCT
>CM055404.1:388698-431760 GCA_029228625.1 Pseudolycoriella hygida | reverse complement strand
GAGATTTGGTCGGGGAAGTGTAAGAGTAGAATACATAGCAAGTGCAACGCTGAATACGGGGAACTTGAAATACGGGGAACGTTGAATACGGGGGAAATGGTATACGGGGAACTTGGAATACGGGGAACTTGGAATACGGGGAAATTGGAATACGGGGAACTTGGAATACGGGGAAAGTTGAATACGGTGAACTTTGCATACGGTGAACGTGGGATACGGGGGAAGTGGAATACGGCGGAAGTGTAAAACGGTGAACGTTGCATACGTTCCACGGAGGAGGTGGGATACGGGGGAAGTGGTATAAGGGGAACTTGGAATACGGGGAAAGTTGAATATGGTGAACTTTGCATACGGTGAACGTGGAATACGGGGGAAGTGGAATACGGGGAAGTGGCATACGGGGGAAGTGGAATACGGGGGAATTGGAATACGGGGAACGTTGCATACGTTCCACGGAGGAGGTGGGATACGGGGGAAGTGGTATAAGGGGAACTTGGAATACGAGGAAAGTTGAATATGGTGAACTTTGCATACGGTGAACGTGGAATACGGGGGAAGTGGAATACGGGGGAAGTGGAATACGAAGAAATAAAATTCGGGGAAAGTTGAATACGGCGAACTTGGAATGCGGTGACGTTGAATACGGGGTAAGTGGAATACGGGGGAAGTGGAATACGGGGAACGTTGCATACGTTCCACGGAGGAAGTGGAGTACGGGGGAAGTTGAAACATTACGCATCATTATTTAAAACGAAAAAAAATATGGCTCTCTGAATAGACAACACGCGAAAATGATAAAGCCTGCGTAGCCCCTAGGGGCGGGGGTTTCGACTACGTAACCTACCCTTTAATGTTAAAGCGAAAATGATAAAGCCTGCGTAGCCCCTAGGGGCGGGGGTTCGACTAGTTACTAATTATAAACTTCTAATGTCCGTCTGTTTATTTATGTGTATATTTATTTATGTGTCTATTCGTCTGTCTGTAACGATCCCGTTATTTTTGCGCTTAATTATATGTTGTCGGGTATGGTGCAAAACGTCGAGAAAACATGTTCCGGAGTGGGATATTGTTCTGAAATAAGGGATGGGTCAAGAAAGGGGGAAAATTGAAAATCGGCCAAAAGTCAGTGAAGATGTCGTCTTAGAGATTTGATCGGGGAAGCGAAGTCTTAGAGTTTTTGATAGCCTACAACTTTGTAGAAGAAAATATTTTGATCCGACTTCATGCAGAGGAGCTACGCAGCGAAAATTGTTAACATTTTGGGGTTTGCTCACTTTTTTGTTAGGGAACTATTGTTGTTGGATAAAGTAGAGATAATTTTTGAGTGTCAATCGATTGTGGAGGCTTGCGGCAACAAAATAGCTGAACAATGTTGGGTGAAAAAGTTTCATACTCCCGAGGTATAGGTCATTATTTGGCGATTTTGTCCATCGCTGGAGCACTTATTAACCTATATCTCGGCCGGTAGTTGCCGGAATGAGGCCAGTGACGTGTCGAATACGGGGGAAGTGGAATACGGGGAACGTTGCATACGGTGAACGTGGAATACGGTGAACGTTGAATACGGGGGAAGTGTAATACGGGGAACGTTCAATACGGTGAACGTGGAATACGGGGGAAGTGGAAACGGTGAACGTTGCATACGGTGAACGTTGCATACGGTCAACGTGGAATACAGGGAAAGTGGAATACGAGGAACTTGGAATACAGGGAAAGTTGAATACGGGGAACGTTGCATACGGTGAACGTGGAACAGGGGGGAAGTGGAATACGGGGAACTTAGAATACGGGGAAAGTTGAATACGGTGAACTTTGCATAAGGTGAACGTGGAATACGGGGGATGTGGAATACCGTGGAAGTGGAATACGGTGAACGTTGAATACAGGGGAAGTGGAATACGGGGGAAGTGGAATACGGGGGAAGTGGAATACGGGGGAAGTGGAAAATGGTGAACGTTGAACACGGGGGAAGTGGAATACGGAAGAAGTGGAAGACGGGGGAAGTGGAATACTGGGGAGTGGAATACGGGGAAATAGAATGCGGGGAACTTGGAATACGGGGAAAGTTGAATACGGTGAACTTGGAATACGGGGAACTTGGAATGCGGTGAACGTTGAATACGGGGTAAGTGGAATACGGGGAACGTTGAATACGTTCCACGGAGGAAGTGGAATACGGGGGAAGTGGTATAAGGGGGAAGTGGAGTAATTTTGCGGCAAAGAAAGTATTTTGATTTATAGTACCTTTCTCGCCCACTTCGATTTTAGTATTATTAGCGGTAATATCAACGAATTAATTTAATGACATGAAACACTACGCGTCATTATTTAAAACGAAAAAAATATGCTTTGGCTCTCTGAATGGACAACAAGCGAAAATGATAAAGCCTACGTAGTCCCTAGGGGCGGGGGTTTCGACTACGTAACCTACCCGTTAATGTTGAAGCGAAAATGATATGTATCTATTTGCTTATTTGTCTGTCCGTCACAATCCTGTTATTTTTGGAAGTTTAAGAAAATCGGTTGAGCGGTTCGATGTCCAGGAGGGAAAAATGAACGAAAATTAACTCCGGTGCCCGAAAATTACTGAAAAATTAATTTTTGATATGTGGTCGGGGATGGTCCAAAACGTCGAGAAAACATGTTCCGGAGTGTGATATTGTGGAATACGGTGAACTTTGCGTAAGGTGAACGTGGAATATGTGGGATGTGGAATACCGTGGAAGTGGAATACAGGGGAAGTGGAATACGGGGGAAGTGGAATACGGGGGAAGTGGAATATGGGGAACTTGGAATACGAAGAAAGTTGAATACGGGGAAAGTTGAATAGGGGAACGTTGCATACGGTGGATTTCGGGGAACTTGGAATGTGAGGAACTTGGAATACAGGGAAAGTTGAATACCCTCAGAACCACCAATTGGATGAAGTTCCGCCGGGCAGAATTAGAAAGATCTAATCTTGACAATTTCACAAAATGCCGCTGATTTGTATTTGTTACCTGCCCGACATCCCAACAATGACCAGTTTCCCCCCATTTTGTTTTATAAAAAAAATTTCTTCCACGAAATATCGACATTGGATCACTCTCTTAATAGAAAGAAAATCTGAAAAATACTGATCCGTTAAGAAGTTATTTGATTTTTAATTTTTTCATATAAATCGCTTTCCCGGCCGGAAAATTGACTTTCAATTTTCAATAAATTAGTTCCACAGTTTTTCACCAAAAACGATTTACGCCATCAAACAAGTTACATTTACTACTGCTAGCGGAACCAATTTTCTGACGAAAGCACCCCTACTATTATGAATTTAGTTAAATAAAAATATGAAAGAGAATCCCTTCAATAGCGAAATCATAATGCGAAATGTGTGTAATTTGCATGTATGTGTTCTTATAGAGTTGCAATTAAATCATTTTTCTAAATACGCATGGACACTTGAGTGAATGAGTGAATGAATTGAATGTGGTCAAAAGACAGAACGGGTTTTGTAATCAAATAATGGCTCGGTGGAATTATTGCGGCTTGGTACTTTTTTGCAAATTAGATGAGATTTCGAATTATTTTGCCGTTTTTTTTTTTTTTTTACTAAAAACAATAAGAGTGTTTTTTTATATGTTTTTAATAATATTGAACTGATTTGGTTTCAATTTAGTTCAAAATTAATAAAAAATGATAATTATTTGCAGCATGTGCAGTTAACAAGAGGTTCATGTAGTAGTGTTCTTTTCATACACAACGGCAATAAACCAGTTGAAGAACATTCAACATAAGCAAAATTTTTTCTATGTTTCCATGTATGACCACCAGCTGGTCAATCAACAGAAACAAAACTATGAGCAAAATATAAATTTTCTAACTTTACATCCCATAAAGTCAAATTTTTGCATTGTGAAAGCTGAAAGGACAGAAAAACTATAACACTGGGGGGTCCGGCATTTGTGACGCATTTTTTTAATCAAAAGTGAAAAAATTTCAAAAGAATTTTGTGCGTTCCAAAGCTGCAAGCGTCACCGAAATTGATATCAGTTGTTTTTGGAAGAAGGGACGAGGACTTGCGTCACGTTTCCCCTTTAAAAAGGGTTTTTGTTGTGATATCTATATCTGATGGAAGTTGGAAAGTGCTAGAGAAATCAACAAGAATCCCATAAACCTAGGAAGTTTCATTGTCGAAAATAACCGAAAAATATAAAAAAACTGATGGAAGTTGAAAAGTGCTATAGAAGCTCTCCCAAATTTAGAAGTGGCTATATTTACATTTACATTTATTTAACGTCAACTAATACAGTTGACGGTATTTTCAATACAATAAGGTGATATAATATAATGTAAGGTAGTAAGACATTAAAAAAATTAATGACATTAATAATAAATTAAAAAAAATAAAATCCCCGGGATTAGGCCATATTCCCCAAAACCCTGAGACACGTGTTCGCTAAAATTTAATTCTCTACAACTTCGTCTTTGAAACCAACTTTCTAACACTCATAGTTCAAGAGCTATGGGTCATCCCTCATGATGCAAGAAAGGGCCATATCCTAAGGATTGGCCATATTTCCCCAAAACTCTGAAACACGATTCGCTAAAATTTAATTCTCTACAATTTTGCCTTTGGAACCAACTAACTAACTCTGATAGTTCGAGAGTTAAGGCTCATTTCTCATTTTTGTCGTTGCTGACCCACTAATTCTAGAAGTGGCTACATCCCCGGATTGGGCCATTCCTCGAAAAATTCCAAAAACAGGTGTTCGTTAAAATTTAATTCTCTACAACTTTGCCTTTTCAAGCAAGCTTCTACATCTTATAGGTTTAGAGTCATTGAGTCATGATCTGAAGCTACCCTCAAAATTTCAGCAAAATCGATTGAGCCGTTTCCGAGATCCCAATAAAGTAAGAAAGTACGAAATCGACCAGTTAAAAATGTTCTACGGAAAATTTGTTCCATGCAAAAATGTAAATTTCAAAAATTCATATCTTCGGATCGACTGAACCGATTTTAATGAGTAAAAATGCACTTCGGCCTAAAATTTACGTAGAATCCGGGAAAAATATTTTCCGGGGGTACGTCGCACAGTAGGCGAATCCGTTATATTCATGTTCAAAAATCTATATCTCGTGAAATATTCACAATTTAAATGTAGGAATTCTTAAAACGTGATTTGAGAATGTTCAAAAATGTCGGGAAAAATATTTGTGCATGTAGGCCGCAGATTAATAGTCGTATAGTTGTTAGACAAAGTGACAGGTTTGATTTCTCCCCATACATAACCTCAAAAAAATATATTTTCCATATTTTCGTCAGAATCTTGTCGAAATCAGTTGTAAACGTTAAAGTAATGGACAATCGTTGACGCTGCGCCCAACTTGCGGAGCACATTCCATCCTTTGCGACTGGAATGGGTGAAGTCGATGTTAGCGGTCGCTCTAGCCCACTTTTCACGCCTTGCCAAGTTATCGAACTCTCTGTACATCCGTTCTAAGTTGTCGTTCCATCCAGGGATATATTCTGAACGGAAACCTCTTGGTATGCACCGTTTCGCTGCTGCGTTTATGACTCCAACGAATCTTCCATAGTTGCATATAAGTGGCGGAATCCATCTCACGTTAGCGTCGACTTCCTGCTGGAATTTTTTCCAATCTGCCTTCTGAAAATTCCATCTGGGCTTCTCGATGAATTCGATGATTGGGATAGAAACTCCAACTATGATCTTGACAGGTCGGTGCTGACTATGGGGAAAATTCTTTAGGACAGATCTGGATGCTGCTATCGGTTCGCTACGTTCATTAGATGAGACAAAGCATAGGTCTGGATTGTAGTCTCTTCTCCATCTTGCCGATCGAAAAGTGCCACGATCTTTTGCATTGAAGAGTAGGTGTAATTGGTTTCTGTCTGCCCATGTACACAACAGTTCTCCGTTCGCGTCATTTTCTGAGTATCCCCAGGATGTGTGGTGGCTATTAAAGTCTCCAACGTATATTGACGGACCAGCTTGTGCAATGATGGGTGAATTCATCCATAGAGTGTTTGGTGGTTTATAGACGTTCGTGACAGTGACACCGCACAGCTCCATAACTATAAGGTATACGCCGTTTCGGATGCCTTCGAATAAGACCTTATATTCGCTGATGCTATTTCGAACGTAAGTTGAAATTCCATGTGTCTTGCCGGGAACGTGAGCTATCATAGCGTATCCATTGATCTTGCCTCGACTGCACAGATCCTCATCAGAAACCGTATGCGTTTCTTGCAACGCGATAATGTCAATTTCGTTTTCTAGTGATATCCTGGAGGCACATTCGCTTTTGGACCGAGATATACCTTCAATGTTTAATTGCATAATCCCAACTATCGGGCCAATGTTCTTCGCACGCTGGATTTCCAAATTAGTGTTAATAGTTGTGTTTGCGTTGTTGTTCATTATGCCGGGAGATTACTAAGTAACAGTTCGGCAAATGAGGTGATGACTATTAATGTTTATTTATACCACGGATAGTAGTGAACCACTGCGGGTTGTCATCAATCACTATGACTTGTGTAAATTTTGTTGAGCGGGACTTCTTTTATTAACTACTCCGCAGATATTCTAGTACAACTTGTAGGTACTGTTGGCATGTCATATGACAAAAACGGTCTGTTGTGATAGAATTTATCTGCAGAACTTTTCCGGATTTTCGATTTTCCCACGACGATAGGTCAAACTTCATGTAGCTGATGTGCGTAGGTAGGTAAACAAAGTTTTTGCTAAGTCACTATCACTGTCGAACAAGTTTTATACTTAGCTTATCAACGTTTTCCGGGACAAACATAAAAATCACCACCGCTACGGACACTTGACATTTACACACGGTGATTTCATTGAGACGACGGTAATCAATGCGAATTCGCCATTTGCCATTCTTTTTCTGCTTCATGACAACATTGGAAGCCCGCGGCGAGTAACCTTCTTCTATGACGTCTTTTTCTAGCATTGTTTGGATTTCACCTTTTAAGATTTTTCGTTTTTGTGCTGGTAAACGGAAGGGTTTTGATGCTAATGGTAGATGATTGAGCGTTTCGATTCGGTGTTCCGTTTCAGGTTATGATTCGTTGAATACTTATGGATGCTTCTGGATTAGAGCGTTTATTTGTGCACGTTGCAAAGCATTTAATATTTGCCCTTCGTTGTCTCGAAGAGAGAGAGATCAATTGCGAATAGCTGTATTTGATTTTCCATTGCCTTTGATGAAATTTGTGAGATGCCTATTGTGGACTTTTTAAACCCGTACGAAGAACGAAGTTCTTCGAAAAGGGGTCTTATGCGTTTACCACGACGTTTGTAACCAGTCGAATTTCGACCCGGGAGTAGGGGTGATGGCGAATTAGCAATAAAAAAAATGTCCGTCCGTCCGTCTGTCAACACGATAACTCGAGTAAAACTCAACCGATTTTCAAAAACTTTTTTTCCCTTTCGAAAAATCTTTTATGGAATTGAATCTTGGCACTGTCGGCCCGAGGGGCACCGAGCTAGGGCCGTTTAAGTGATTTTTGGTCTTTTGTATATAACTCGAGTAAATCTTTTCTGATTTTCAAAGTTTTTTTTTTCTTGAAAGAACTGGGCATAGCCGACAATTTATGGAAAAAACTTTTTTGAATTTGAGTCCTTGGACTTAGCTAGGGCACTAAAATCGAGTCTCTGCTAGGGCTCTATTTGTTTTTTGTCCATAACTCGGGCAAATCTTTTTTCCGATTTTCATAAATTTTCTTTTGTTTGAAAGAGCCGAGCATAGCCGACAATTTATGGAAGAAAATTTTCTGAATTTGAGTCCTTGGACTTAGCAAGGGCACTAAAATCGAGTCTCTACTAGGGCTCTATGTGTTTTTTGTACATAACTCGGGCAAATCTTTTCCGATTTTCATAATTTTTTTTTGTTTGAAAAACAGCATAGCCGACAATTTATGGAAGAAACTTTTTTGAATTTGAGTTCTTGTACTTAGCTGGGGCACTAAAAAGCGACAGTTTATAAAATAAACTTTTGCTTGTGCTTAGGGCTCAAGTGGGCCATGTGGGTTCTAAGGTCAGCCCTAGCCAAAAAAAAATATTTTTTGCTATGTTGCAGAGGAAATTGAGGGAAACATTTTTGGCTACGGAATCGCGTGTCCGAGGCCTCTACTTAGGGCCGTAGGTCGGTACATAGCTATACCAAAAAATGGTTTTTTTTATGTTGTAGAGAAAATTGAGTAGAACATTTTTCTATATTTGGGGGTCAATTTTGTGCTTTCGGAAAGGTTTTTTTACACCGTTTTCTTCGGACGGGTTTTTCAATATTGCCCTATCGGCAATTTCCAATACAACTTAATGTGGACCTAATTTCATACACTTAAGAGTTAAGGCAATATTTACTTAAATACGTTCGAGTCTCTTCGTAACATCAACTCTGTTTGCCGCATATATTCTGATACGTACGGGTCCCCTGCATATGTTTTATTTTGCAAACCAGTTAGTCCGTTCTTGAGACCTGTATGATTTTTGTACTGATGATGCACGTTCTTGTAGATGTAAGCGGCTAATGGTCGTAGGTTAACGTAGGTCGTAGGTCGTAGGTAACAGTAACACGTGTACACTTTTGATTCAAAAAGCTCGAGGTGTAACGCAATGAAAGCCTCTTCCCTTATGACTAAATTTTATTCCAACTTGACTGGTACCACAGTAAGATGTCTCCTTACATAGCAAAGTTTTTCAACTTGGCGATGATGTGTCGTCAGAAATGTTATGATTGTTTCCGTCATCTATCTGTGGATGGTTGAAACGTCGTTGATGTGTGGGAAAACATGAAGGTTGTTTCGTTTGATGTTTATGTGATGATGTTGTGCTACAATATTAGAATTTTAAAATTTCACCATTTGTTGGATACACTATTTGATTAAATTTGAATTTTTTAAAGCAACTAAACAAATTAAAAAGTATACCTAACAAATATTGAAAAATTTTAATATTCTTTATATTTATTAGAGTACACGGAAAAGTCCAACAAAAATTAAAAGTCATACTTCAAAAAATTGGAAAATGCATGCTTTTGCATGCATTTTTAGACCCGTACGAAGTACGAAGGTCTGATGCGTTTACTACCACGTTTGTTACATTGCAAATTCGAACCCCGGAGTAAGGGGGAAACTTTTTTTGTTGCCTCCAGATGACAAATTAGCGAAGAAAAAAAATGTCGGTCGGTCTGTCTGTCCGTCAACACGATAACTTGAGTAAATCTTGACCGATTTTCAAAAACTTTTTTTCCTGAAAGTTAGTCGAAAAATTGAGGTCAAGTTCGAAGATGAGCAAAATCGGTCGAATTGTTCCGGAGATATGGTCGAAAAGGTGTCCAACAACGTGGTTTTTCGAAGGTCGGTGAAACTTTTTCACACATATCTCAGCAAGTACAGCAATTAGTTTTGGTTTTACTGTATCTCCGTGTCACAACTAATAAGCCAGGCAAATACAAAATATAGAGATCTTTACTGTAAAGCATCTGTATAAAATATTATCAAAAGACTAACAAATCTTCTAGTTCACAGTATTCTATGACCTACCAAAGGGTTACTTGATTATTACAATTATTCATAAATTAACACCTCCTTAATTATAATAATCAGGTCTTCCGTACACCTCCTCTCTATATAATATTCAAGCACATCCTTAACCAAATCAGTAATCGCTTGCATTCATTCTACCATTTACAGCTCTCGGATATCAGCTGGACTATGGTGTAACCTACCACTCCCAACACCACTGACACCTTTATTTTCCACGTTCTAAATTCCATGGTGGACATCCATACTTCGTGATTTCCATGATGTAATTTACCATGACTTCCTGGTGGTCCATTCCTTCTACCACTCTTGAATTTTCGATGTTCATTCTTCTTCACGACCCTTCCCGATGTAACGTACACATCTACTTCCCGAACCAAATTGCATTTCTATTTCCAATTCCATTTTCTTATCCGAGTTCATTGCCATTCCGTCGACTTAGATCCATAATTTACGCCTTCTAATACGTGGCAGATTTCCACCAGTTAACCAATTCAATTTCAAACTTTTCAATTTCGTAATTTTCCAGCCAATCAAAAAAACTTTATTCCACATTTCTTTCTACATTATCTGGGCTCCATTAGTATGTTTGTCTGGGCTCCATAACCTTTTGGTTTTATTGTATCTCCGTGTCACAACTAATAAGCCAGGCAAATACGAAATATAGAGATCTTTATTGTAAAGCATCTGTACGTATAAAATATTATCAAAAGACTAACAAATCTTCTAGTTCACCTACCAAAGGGTTACTTGATTATTACAATTATTCATAAATTAACAATTAGATGTCACAAAATTGGGAAAAAATATTTGTGGAAATCGGTTGATGGGTTTGGGTACTGGAACCCACGGAATGGAGAAAATTTTATTTCTCAGCCATATGCAATACGAAATGGGTTTTCATCAACCTATGGTTTATTATGATTATGAAACATAGAGACTTACTCCCGAAGACAAAGTTGGAGAGAATTAAATTTTAGCGAACACGTTTTTAGAAAGTTGCTTCCAAAGACAAGGTTGTAGAGAATTAAATTTTAGCGAACAAGTGTTTCAGGGTTTCCCCGAAAAATGTACCAATCCTGGGATTCAGCCACTTCTAGAGTTTAGAGGGATGACTCCTATCTCTAGAACTATGCCAGTTAGAAAGTTGCTTCCAAAGACAAAGTTGTAGAGAATTAAATTTTAAACGTACTTCGGAAGGGCTTTCAACATTATATACATATGGGTAATTTTTATGAGTCATTCAAACTTTCAAACTATTCAAACGCAATATTTACTTAAATACGTTCCAGTCTTTTCGTAACATCAACTCTGTTTGCCGCATCTATTCTGATACGTACGTGTCCCTTCTATGTTTTTAGATTACAGTTAATCCAAATAAGAATGTTACCAAATTATGATAATCATAAGTTCTTTGTGGGTTTTAAAATGCTCTGTGGTTAAAATGGAGTTTAATTTTATTCGTTAAGTTTTGTTCTTGGCGCAATTTCTTTATCAATTTGAATTTTTTGCTGTTTTACTGAAATTTTTTAAACTTTTACTTTTACTTTTCCTTAAAATACTCTTTTTCTTGAAAATGCCACTTTTCTTAAAAATGCTATTTTCCAAAAATGTCATTTTACCCGAAAATATTATTTTTCTTGAAAATGCTTTTTTTTCTGAAAATGTTGTGTATGCCGATTCGATTCTCAATCAACATCATTTTACTTCGGTCGAAAAATGATTTCCTCAATGAACACGGTCTATCACTTTAAATTAATTTAGCATAAAATTTAGAGAAATTCGACACCAGTTATTAGACCCGTACGAAGAACGAACTTCTTCGAAAAGAGGTCTTATGCGTTTACCACGACGTTTCTAACTGGTCGAACCCGGGAGTTTGTTACGTTTTCGTTTCGTTTTTTCCGTCCGTCTGTCACCGCGATAACTCGAGTTAACCGATTTTTAAAAATTGTTTTTTTCCCTGAAAGATAATCGAGAAATCTTTTATGGGATTGAATATGAGCACTGTCGGCCCAAGGGCCGCTGAGCTAAGGCCGTTTAAGTGGTTCTTGGTCTTTTGAACATAATTCGAGTAAATCTGTTCCGATTTTCATAAATGTTTTTTGTTTGAAAGGTCTGAGCATGGCCATTTATGGAAGAGGCTTTTTTGACTTTTTTGGACTTAGCTAGGGCACTAATAACGAGTCTATGTTAAAGCCCGACGTTTTTTTGTACATAACTCGAGTAAATCTTTCCCGATTTTAATAATTTTTTTTAATCGACAGGTCTCTAAAAGCCCAACAATTTGCAGAAGATACTTTTTTGAGATAAAAACAAAAAACCACTTGCGCCCAGATTCAATCCCATAAATGATTGTTCGATTACCTTTCAAGGAAAAAAATGTTTTTGAAAATTTGTTGAGTTTTACTCGAGTTATGATCGTGTTGACGGACGGACGGACAACATTTTTTTGCATTCTTCTTTTATTTAAACCCTGAAACAAAAAAGGAACCGACACCTTGGTCGAAATGGGACTGATTAAAAACGTCGTGGTAAACGCAATAGACCCTTTTTCGAAGCACTGCGTTCTTCATACGGGTCTAATCAAAATTGGTTAGCACTAAGTTTACAAATTCATTTTAATTTTAAAGTAAGCACTTCCAATTTTATATTAACAAAAATCTTTTCATATTCTGCAGAATACACCGAAATGGTAAACAATTTGCAACTAGCTTTCGAAAAATCAACAAAGAAATATTTCGAGCAAAACTCATCCGATGAGGAAATCAACCTGGAATATCCCGATCTCAAGACAAATGTGTTTCGTGAGAAAAATTTTAATGCAAAAAATATGACGCCAAAGCAACTGTTACTGAATGAAATCAGTAAGAAAATGAAAGAAACATCTAGCACAACGACTGGCAAAAGTGTGGCTGATGATAGAGCTGATCGAACACCAACAAAGTCCTTGAAAGGGAACCGGGAAGAGCCAAATGATAAAGTTGCGGTGAATGCATCGCGTGGTGTAAAACGAAAAAGAAAGGACAAAGACAAACGAAGAAAAAAGAAAACGAAATTGGGGAAGAATGTAAAATATGAAAAATTTTCGGATGATGGAAGTGAGAAATCTGATGGTTCGGATGATGAGGATGAACCGCCAACGAAAATAACGAAGAAAAATTTGAAAGCTCCGTTTCTTCTGCCAGATAAAAAATCGAAGGCGATTGGAAGTAAGCACAAGAAGGGTAGTTTAAAGACCAAACAAAAAAGCAGTAAGAAAATGGAAGTATCCAGTAATGATGAAGACTGCGAAGGCGTGGAAGAAGTTAGTAAAGTTAAAAAGACCGCGAAAAGCGTTTCAGTTAAAACGAAAAAGAACAAAAGTGGGCTGAAGGCAAAGACTGAGGAAAAAAAGAAAAAATCACATTCCAATGTGGTGCATAAAAAAGGAGACAGACACAAAAAAGTCGATTCTAGTCATAACGAAGAAGAAGACGAGAACGAAGGCGAAGAGGAGGAAGAAGAAAACAGAGCAGCCAAAATTACGTCGTTGACAAAGACAAAGAAGTGTAAGGGCGAAAAGCCATTTTCATCGAACAAATCAACAAAGGTCCTTAAAAAGCCGAAAGTGCCATTGTCCGATAATGAGAGTGACAACGATTTGAATTCCGATATGAGTTCAGATACCGGAGTCATAGGCTATCCGGTTAAAAAGAAATCGAAAGCAGCATCCGCTAAAGTGCCGCACAAAAACGTTACTTCATCGGCTCAGTTATCGAAAAAATACAAACAAAGTTTAAAAGATAAAAAGAAAATGGAGAAGGAAAATCAAAATTTCAAATCAAAACGAAAAAGTGACAAACTATCGAAAAAGGAAAGCAAAAAATTGAAAAATTCCAACAAATTAAAATCGGAATTGAAGGTGATAACAGATGATCGTCGATATCGATCATCGTCACGTTCCGTGACACCAGTATTTACAGTCGATTTACACAAAAAATATTCAAAAAGTGCCTCCATTCCCGATACTCCGGGAAAATCAAATTCTAATACCGAAGACAAAGACTTGATGTCAATGTCAAGTCGCAGCTTTTCGCGAAGCGTTAGTCCAGCGGCATCATATTTATCGAATCATTCAGTGAACTCATTGGAAGATGAAACGCGATTGCCATCAAAAATTAAATCTAAAATTTGTTTCGACCGACCTATTACACCGGATATTAAAGACAAATTCGACTTAATCAAAGAACGACGTGGTCGTAACGTTGACGAAAAATGGAATCAAATCGTTAAAGAAGCTGAGAAAATCAAGAGCAAAACAGTCTCTAGTCAGCCGGCAAACGTAAGTTTGGAAAAAAATCAGAAACTTAAAGAAACGATAGAAAAACTAAAAGCAAAATCAAAAAATAAGAGCAGTAAAGAGCGTGCTGTTTTGTTAAACGAAATTCTCGGTGCGAAGCCACAGAAAGACTTAAGAGATGATCGATCAATATTCGAACGATTACGTGATACTAATGTTGATAAGGCGATTAAACCAAAAGCGGAGAAAAGTTCCAAAAATAAAGCCGACGAGTACAATTTCGTTGAAGATGCAGTTTCCGATGTTAAAAATGCAGTAACAGCCAAAGAACCTACTACGTCCAAATCAAAATCACAAAGGAAATCAGCGAACAAAGTGATTACATCTAAGAATCTCGTGTCTACAAATGTAGAAGCTCTAGATATGGCAACTGAACAAACTCTTAAGGACATAAATCGATGGCTGGAGCATACACCACGTTTCCCAGATTTCGGATCTGCTAGCAATTCCCCATCTCGTTACAATTTGTTGGACGATTTTGAAGCCGACTTTCGTCGAACGGATCAATCGAAAAACTTATCACAGCCAACAACATCGTCAAATGCGTCAGGTCCCTCAAATAATAGAGTTCCAAATACGGCGCCAGCGGCCGCACCTAATTCAAACAATGATTTCAATTTGTTGAAAGAATCGTCTAATGTTTTCATAACACCGACTGCACCTACGCCATCAACAGCCGCTCCACCAAATACTCCTCGTCAAACAATTCAATTGCAAGGCCTTCTTCCAGCTCCGGGTTGTCATAAACGCGAAGCGAAAGATTCCAAACGTAAAACTTTGAAGGACAAGCTCACGGCCATGCCGAAGCGGAAAGACGTACATCGCACCATTGAACGCTTACAGCCAGGAAAAGCAAAAGGAAACTTAATTAACAGCAATTCAAAATTAGATGAACAAAGTAATGCTCTCGGTACTGGCGTAAGTAAACCTAAAGAAATAAAAAATTCGTTACTGCAACCAACCACTGAGTCGGGACCAAAGTTGAGCCTTGGAAGTGTTTTAGACGAAACAGGTTTTGGTTTAGGGCAGCAACACAACTTCAGCGATGAAAATGTAACTAATTCCACAAACGCAAACGATGAAACATCGAAAGACAGAGAGTCTGACGATATGGAAATCGAAGAAATTATCACATCAACGGAAATGCAGAAGGAGATGGCGAAAACAGAGAAACAGAAATTCGATGCATTGGAGAAAGAGTCGCCGATTCCGCCGAATAAGCAATCGTCGTCTGAAAAGCCGTCTGCAACTCCAAATTTAAGTGCTTGGTTCAAGGCTTTCGGTGCTCCGAAGAAAACCAAGAAATCTGATGAGGAAGAGCTTACTGGTGCCTCATCGATGAATTCAAATGACATTGTTGGTGATAGTAAGTCGTTAGTAGACCAATCGAATCTTCAACCCTCGTCACCGAGTGACCATCCTCCAGGATTTATGCTGCCGACTCCAAGAACTAGAAAAGCGAGTACAAATAGCACCGTTTCCGAACGGTCATCATTTAGCCAAGATCCTGACAGTCCTCGAGTGGGTATCGACGAACGAATCGGGGCTTATGGTGCCACTTATCCGTCGCCATTGGGTGCTTCGCCCATAATGGCATCACCAAAAGATGAATTGACAAAACCATCATCTCCATATCCATTGAACGGTGCCATCAAAGTTGGGTTTTACCAAGATACAACAACAAAAAGTAGTCCAGAAAAGAGTTGCAGTCCGCGTGAGCAGCCCTCTCCTTATAATTATGCTCAGAATTTGTATTCATCTGCATCGGCAAGCGTTGCTGCAACATATGGCGGTTCTTGTTCTTACAGCAATCCAACAGAACCAACTCAGACAGCGACATTAGGATTTAACAATAAAAACAAGACGCCGTCATACTACGATCATTACAAGCAACCCCGATCTCAAGACTCTGACTACAATTCATCGATGAGCCCGAATCCAAATTCGCCATATCAGAATCAGCAACAATCACCGTACCAGCAGTCCGAAGCTTCACCTTATCATCAACCACAATCTTCTCCATACCAACAGCCTGATTCACCGTTTCACCATCAACAACAACAGCAGCAGACTTCTAAAGGATCTACTCAAGCAACTCCATCCGAATCGTCACCGCACAGCCAATTTCCAACACCGCAATCACCTTATCAACAGCAGACATCCCCATACCAGCAACCAAATTCACCGATTGCTATGACACATTTAACCCATCTGCAACCTCAGCCGCAGCAACAAGAACAACAACAAACAGCAGGAACGAGTCCGTTCGGTCAACAGACGTCTGGATTTTTGCAAAGTGCTGCTCAGCAAAGCACAACAATTGCAAAATCTGCATCAGCTGTCCAACACCAACACTCCACAAATTATCATTCAAATCCTTCGTCTCCATACTCGCAACATGATCCAAATTCACCGTATAATCAGGGGCCAATGTCTCCGTACAATGCACTTCCAAATTCACCGAAATCTCAAAACCAACAACAGCAACCAAAACCAAATCATTCACAGCAAGAGCAACAACAAGATTGGAACCCATTGAGTCAACACACACAGCAACTGGATTCCCCAAAAATATCGAATTCGATGTCCAACCAATTGGGACATTCATATCATCCAACACCAGCTCACATGACAAGCGTAAATAAACATCCTTCCAGCGCGCACGGTTATCATATGCCGACATATGGAAATCCGTATGCTCCACCATCGCTAATGGACCAATTACGACCAGACGATCCAAACATTCCAAAACAGCCAATTTTCAATCCGACACCACATCCACAACTCAACAGTGAAACAGGTGGAACAAATATGGCAATGGATTCTATTAACGATAGCCGACATTTGAGCATATTGAAACATAACGAATCATCAGTATCACCATCGAGCCGTCACCAATTGCATCAAGGCCAACGTGATCTTGTTAATTTAGGCTTTCCTGAACAGAATTTACCGCAACCGAAGAAGCCACTCGATAAGCCGCTAAACACAGCCGCTTTGGATTCACGTTCATTAGAAACACCGAAACCATCGTTGAACTCAGATTTGAAAGGTGCAACCGAGGCTGTGAAACATCAACAACAAGTTTTCGATCACTTACTCGGCTCAATTAGTTTTTCGAAAAATCTTGGATTCGGTAAAGGTATGGACATCTCAACCAGTAAAGCATTGGAAATGTTTAATCGGGCAGCCACTATGGGTTTCCCAAAAGGCTTTCCATCATCAGCCGGACCAAAAAATGATGATTTAACGAAAATTTCATCATCGTCTTCCACTTTAGATGGTAATTTTCCACGACAATCGTCATTACATTCAGCTAGTCCATCGCTAGCTAGCTCACAAAGCCAGAAAGCTTTATTCGATATGATCAACATGAGCTATCAACAACCGTTGGTCGGTCCCGAAAAGTCTATTCCACATGACATTGGCATTTCGAAACCACTGAACATGGTTAATAATGCTTATAATCCACAACAAATGCTCACTAAAGTCGAATACTCGAACAATGCGCAATGCGATCTACAACAACAAACGAAGCCACAGCATCCAACATCAATGAACTATGCAACAAATCTATCATCACAGCTTCCAAAGAGCAGTGCTAGTGAATTGAACGTGCCAAATCCTCGTTCATCTGATCTAAATCAGCAGCAAAAGCCTTGCGAATTAAATGTTCCAAATTTGCAACGATACGACCTAAATCGACAGCCACCTCATTCAAACATTGATCTGTCCAATTACAAATCATCGCCGTACAATTCGCCAGCATTAGATCCCAACTCACTGCGAATGATGGACGAAGGCCTACTCGGCTTGCAGAGTACATCAGGTTATTATCAAAAAGATATTCCACCTGCTCACATGTACAGCAAAAACATTCCACAAACTTCTGCCAATCTTCAACAAATGTTGAACAGCAGTATGACTATGGCTTACAATACAGCACGTGATCAACAAATTCAACAAAACTACCAACGACATGGGCCACTGTCGAGTAGCCTACCCAATCCTAGTAGTACAACACCTACTACCAATACAGCGCCACAACATTATATGAGCCCAGTTGCAAATCAATCTGCTAGTGGAATCGATCCGAAAGTTGCAAAACGTACGAAAAAGAAAAAAGCATCAACACCAACACCAGCCGAAGCAATTCAAACGCAAATGCTGCAACACACTCAGCAACAACAACACACCCAGCAGCAACAACAACAACAAAGCCAGGGTTTCCAATCATATGCCGGTTTGAAGGCGAATCCTTCAACATTAAAAGGTTCACCAGCCACAGACGCATCGTTAGCCTTAAAAACAGCCGCTGCCAACATGGTACCAGGCAGTGCATTTAATTTCGGTCCAACCCCAACTGGTCTGGGATTATACGGCGACCAAACCGGCTACTTAGACGAATTTCGAGGCACTGGTAATCCATACTATTTACCTGCTCCTCCGCATCCACCTGCCCATCGTAGTACCACCGAAACACCAAATGACAAACTTGTACAACCTCCAACGCCATCGTCAACATATCACCAATTTCTGTCGCATCCATCGTCACGTACCACTTATCCGTTTATGAATGCGCAATTGGATCCAAACTCACAGATCTACCAACAATATTTTCAACGTCAAGAAGAGTTTCGAACGGCACGCTTAATGCTGAATCAAGGTTTATTGAGCCATGGTCATGGTGCTCCAACCGCTTATCAACAACCTGGATACTTGGGTATGCATAAATCATCGTTCGATGCAATGAATCAAATGAACCGACCGTCGTCATGGTTTCCGTAAGTGCAACTTCTTTCTTGGAGTGGTTTTGATAATATTCTTCGTTTGTAACATAGAGTCGAATTGTTATTAGTAGCATACGAAAGACAGCAATTTTTTTATTTATTTTTTTTTTCCTAATAATCAACCAAAGAGATCCATCATAATATTTACCGAACGCCAACGATACAATTGCACTCTTGATGACGATTTGCAAGTTACGATATTTATGTACATCTTGCTAAAATTGTTATTTTGACGCGTGGACATGGCCGAAGGCGAGGTTCGTCATGCCCACAAGTCAAGACAACAATTTTAGTAAGAGGTGCATACAATATATCTACCGAGAACAGATATATCGAGATAAGTGAAAATGCTCTAGACGGATAAATCCAACATTACTGTTCAAGGTAGATAAAATAATTTTATTGCACACGTGCAGTGTTTCCCCTAAAAATTATTAATCTAGTACTATAAGTTGAAATTATTATTCGCTTATCATGACGTTCTCCTATTATTCGAAATGACCGTTGATCGAAAACGTTTCATCGTATGTAGTTCCTAACTGTTGACCCGCTCAATCAGCTCAACATTTATGAAGTAATCGGCTTCGGTTGTAGATCCTTTTCTCGAACTTGACATAACTTTACATTTCCCATTATTTAGCTCGAAGCCATTTTTAGAGCACAATTTCACGAATTCATCTATTGAAGATTGTAGTTGCTTTGTGTCATCCATTGAAGCATTTTTGTTTTGAACAATTTTCTTATCATGGGCAAAGTTAATAATATCCACAGTAACTGGTGATCTACAATCGGAATAGTTGAAAAAGATCGAAAAATTCAATGAAGCCAAGATAGAGCCTTGACCAATACCAGACAGGACATTTATTTCAACATACTTACTTGAGTTAATCTTAACGACCAGTTTACGATCTCGGAAAAACGAGAGGAACGAAGAAAACAGATCATTACTTAACATGTACTTTTTATCAGACAACTTGTATATCAGCAAGGTGACCCTTATCACATCGAATGCCTTCCGAATGTCAATGTCAGCATAAAAAATAGGGTTGGTCGGTTCGAAATCTTTGTTTTTTTTTACATTACATTACATACATATTTATTTAGAAACATCAACAACATCACAGTTTAAAAATTTTTTTTTTACATACTGAAGTAATAATTTCTTAAAATATTTAAAGATTGGATTGGATTGGATTGTAGTGTATCCTGTTTGTGCGATTTAGGTAATCTAAAATGCTGCTGGGCTGTAAGCTCCAGATAATGTTGTGAGGCAGGATGTATGCCCCTAAGCATTTTGCTCTGGCAGATATATATGCAGGACATTTGCAGAGTAAATGTGCCGCCGAGTCCAGATCCCCGCAATTCGGGCAATTCGGACTATTGCTTCGTCCGATGGTGAATAAATATTTGTTGAGAGAACAGTGGCCCGTGAATATTCCAGTGATCCTTTTCATGTTTTTCTTGCTGAGCGACAGGATGTATCTAGAGTTTTTAGGATTTATTTTAATACAGTTCTTGGCGTGACTGGCGTGATTGGCTAATGACCAGTGTTTGTTGAACGTTGTTCGTTTTCATCGGGTAATATGGTTTTTAAAGAAAGACGATGACATTTTCAGTATTGGTTCTGGGCCCGACTGAGTTACTGCAGCACCAGCTTTCGCCAGTTTGTCCGCAGTTTCGTTTCCCTCTATTCCACTATGGCTGGGAACCCACACTAGTGTAACTGTACTAGTACCATTGATGAATAAATTTTATGAGCTGTAATAGCTTTCAGGGCGCTTTGACTATCGGAGCATAGAATATTGTTCGATTATCTGTATTTTTTTCGGGTGTTATACTACTGCACTGAAAAATTCCAAAGGTTTCGGCTAGAAAGGTCGGGCAAAGCGATCCCAAGCGAAATGATTTATTCATCTGAAGCTCAGGACAGTGAATTCCAGCTCCGGAGGTGTTGTCAAATTTCGAGCCGTCTGTGTACCACGTAAGGCAGTTGTTGTTATTTATAGCTGTGCCGCTTAACTCATTAGTGCTTTCTCTTGAAGGAATGGTAAGTTTGAATTTGTTATCGAATCTGTAGACTGGGATAATAGAATCGAATGGCATTTCTAAGTTTGGCGATTCTTTTATCATTTGGTTCCAGAGTGAAGCGTGGCCGTAGTGAGATTTGATAAGCAGCGACGATTGATGCAAGCCAACGCAGGTCGCTCTCGCGATGGCTTCAACATAAATATGAAGAGGCTCTATATTTAGTAGCGCTTCGAGAGTTGTGAGAGTTGTGGGAGTTGATTTCGCAGCACCTGTGATGCTGATCAGCGCTAATCTTTGTATTTTTGTTAGCTGTTTTTGAACAGTTCCAATTTTGCAACGAGGCCACCAAATAAAGGCCGCGTAGGATAGCTTTGGTTGAACAATTGCTGTGTAAATCCACGTCATTATTTTCGGGTTGAGACCCCAATTTTTTCCAATCGCTCTGCGACATGACCATAAGGTGGCAGTTGCTTTACTGATTTTTCCTTGTATATGGTTGATCCAATTCAATTTTGGGTCAAAATCCATTCCCAACACTTTAACTGATTGGGATAGCAAGATTTCCTTTCCGAAGATTTTCGGTGGTTTGAATCCAGTGATAATTCTTTTTGTAGTGAAAAGCATGAGCTTGGTTTTGTCAGTGTTAACCATTTGTTCGTGTTGATTGCACCAATCTTCTATTATTTTGAAGGCCGATTGCATCAAGTCACATAGTGTATTAACATATAGGCCGATTACTATTACCGCAAGATCATCTGCAAAGCTTTGGGAGAAATACCCACAATTGTTAAGTGCTTTCAGAAGGCTATCTTTTACTAAAATGTACAGGAGAGGAGGTAGCAGATACTATTCTACTGCTAAGCATGGCATAGATCCAAGTAGTAGTAGTCGATGAAGCCTCCAAGTGCAAACTGAGACTGGTGCATAGCTTTTTCGATTCTGTTGACTGTCTGGTGAAGTGCACTTATCGCTGACTTTCGCGGCTGATAGGCGTGTTGGTTTGCGTGAAATTTAAATTTTTGTAAAGTACCATCTCTCAAATGTCGATCTACTAATTTTTCTAGCGCTTTTAACATGAATGAGGTGAGACTAATAGGGCGAAAGGAATTTGCTAGTGTATACGTGAGTTGACCGAGTTTGGGTATAAAAACGACTCTTACCTCTCTCCAGGACTGGGGGATGTGAATTAAATGTGTACTAGACCTAAATAACTCATAAATGATGTCAATGGTTAGGTGAATACTTTTTTGCAGCATAATGGGAATTATGTTATCCTCGCCTGCTGATTTTATTGGTGTAAACGATTCGATCGCCTGTCTTTCGACACGATGCAGTTGACAACGTCTATATTACCTATCGATAGAGTATTATACGGCAGTGGGTTAGTGCGAGTTGTGGAGACGAACGGCGATGAGCCTGGGAAGTGATGCTGCATCAAGTGTCCTAGGGTTGATTCTGCGTCCTCTGTGTACTCTCCAGAAGGCAGTTTAAGAGTGCCATTTGAGCAGTGAGGGTCTTTGGCTAGAGATTTTACTACTAGAGATGCTGATGAGGATGAGTCTACTGCTGTGTACGCTTGTTTCAGTAGATTTCTTTGGTTAGTCCTCAAGGCCTTGTTATATATTTTTTGCGCGTCGCGCCGAGCTGCTATGGCCGTAGGCCCATTACCTCGACTAGGCTTGGCGTGGTTGAAGGCAATACGCAAATTCTTCCTTAGTTTCCTGATATCGGATGTGAAAAAGCTCGCTGATCTGCTGGCTTTAACGACTTTTTCCGGGCATGCTTTGTTAAACCTGTCTGTTATAGCTTTGTTGAAAGTTTTCGCTAGAATCGTTCTAAATGAAAAGGTATACAAAACTTGCGATTTGTGGGTTCTGCGAGTTCTTTGAGATCTAAAACCCACACCCAGTTTTAGTGTTGTCGCTTTTGGCTTTTGCTAAATGTATATCGATAATGCAGTTTCATTTAGTTCGTTAATTGGCCCATTTTTTTTTTTTTTTCAAACGTTCTCTGACTTAAATTTTTTGCACATTTGTTTGATGACTCTGTTGTTAGCAAATTTCGGAATAAATCAATATTTTAGATGTTTTTATTTAAGCGAAAAAAAAGACTGCTCACAATATTTGTTTCTTCGCATTATTTTTTATTTAATGTTGGATTTAGAAATTGCTTCAACAATTTGAATTTTCTTGCAAATGTAGTTTTTTGTTTAATTTTGTAATTTTCCTAAAAGCTTAATTTTGCAGAAAGTTCGATTATTTCGGGGATTCGCATATCTTATAAAACTCCAATTTTCTTAGAGAGTCTAATTCTTTTGAAATTTTTAATTTTTTTGATAATTTGAAATTTATATTTTCCTGTAATTTTTATTTTCTCAAAAATTTATATTTGGAGAAAGAATTGGAATTTTTCAAAAATTTGGGTCTTCTTGATAATTTTGAATTTTAAATTTCTTGAAAATTCAATTTTTCGAAAACTCAATTTATTTTTGAAATAACAGTACGGGTCAACCGTATCTTGATTTTCATCATCTTTATCTACATTATCATCCATTGTTTTGATTGACGGCTTTGACAGTAGCAGTACTTCAGTATATTTTTTAAAATTTTAGATTTTCTAGTGAAGTATCTCACAAATTATTGTTTTACTTCAGTTAAAATAATTTCAATTGTTATTACGTTTTGATCATTTGTTGTGCTTTGTTTAATTGTTGAGTTTTGAATCTTTTTTTAATAAATAGATTGGTGTATCCATCAAAAAATCGCTAATTTCTATCGTGTGAAAAGTGTTTTAAAACTTCCAGCTTCTGCAAGCATTGTTTCGCTTTCTTCTAGTGGATTTTCGAGAATTTTGTTTTTATTAGAAACGTTTATCTATTTAGAAAAAGTTGTAACATTTTGTGAAGTTTCAAATTAACTTTTCTAATCAAAAAATGTAATTTAATTTGTGATCATCACGGGAATCTTCCGATTTTTGTTGACAAATGACATGACATGGCCAATTTGTTTACATACATTCTTCCAAAAGCGCAACACCGAATTGGAATTTATTCATTGTGTTTTAAACCCACAAAAATAACTCTCGAAAGACATAATTGTAAACTTTCGAGATTGGAAAGATTGTAAATCTTCCAGGTTCGAAAATATTTAAAGATTTCTCATGCTTAGTTTCATTTGGTAAGAAGTTAAGAGTGAATTTGCCAGAACTTTGCAAGGCTTGTATGAAACACGAATCCAACGTGTCGCGGAATTTCGATCTCTATGGCTTATCGATTCTTCATTCCAATAGAAGACTTTCGTAGAAGAACAATTTTTCTTTCAAAAAATTATTTTGTAGTTTTGAACTCTCCGAAAAATGGTCTGCACAGAGGTCAAAAAAAATAGTTTTTGATGAATATCTAGGACAAGACCAAATAGATTCCCGGCAAATTATGTACGATTAAGTAGTCCAATGATACAAAGCTTTTGGCTGTGGCAACACTCCTGACAAGTGCACAAGGCTACAGAAGTCAAAAACGTCGAAAAAATGGTCATTTTCAAAGAGTCGTGGAAGGGACGGTATACAATTTTTTCCCAAACCCAAAGCGGGAGGCTGTAGTCATTGCCCTTAGCTTTCAAATGAGTGTCTAAGTAGAAGTTTGTGACGCGAAGATACCACTGATGATTAATAGTATAGACAAGTTCTTGTCCAATGACAAACACCGCATCGAGAAGCACCTTCAGGTTGATAAAAAACTCATCGGTGTTATCATTGAGTTCCTTTAGAAAACCTTAAACTTGTTATCGATACACAACGAAAATCGAACGAAGAATTTGCAGCTGGTTGAGTGTCTTCAGAGAAATCAACTTGTGGAATGCTGTCATTAATTTCAACGATGCTCTGAATAAAATACTTATTGAATTCGTTAGCAATTTAGTTGTCGTCATAAAATTCGTTTGCTCCGTATTTAATGCGCGATATCTCTCTTTTATCCTTGCACAATATTGAGTTCAATACCTTCCACGTTCCTTTCATGTTGCCACTCACACGGTCAAGTTTGCGCTGGTTGCTCTCAAAACGTTTTAGTTGAATTTTGTTTTTGTAGCCATTTTTGTAAATTCTATAATCATGCCAATCAGATGGGGATGACGATGACTGTGCTAACTTGTACAACGATTTTTTTCACGGCGCATACTTCCTGATCGAAAAAGTCGTCCTTTGTATTTATTTCTTTGGTGCATTTGAACTGATCTGTTGAAACGCTAACTGTATTCAAGATCCAATCCATTTTCTCGCTAACTGTTCCATTTTCGACGCGACCCCATGTATAAAGTGAATCTTCCAGCGATCTCCACAAACTTGCTATATTGTAGTCTCTCCAAACAGTTACTGTCCTGGTTTTACCTGGTAAGTTGTCATTTTTGCCCGTTATAGTTATTTCCAGCATGGAATGGTCAGTTTGTTCATCGCTTATCACTTCACACTTAATATCATTTGCCAAGATATTTGTGAAACACAAATCAATCACCGTAGCAGAATTCTTAACTGTTCTTGTTGCTGACTCGGTTAGTAGTCTAATACCATTATCTTCACAAATATTTTGTAAACGACGACAAAGAACTGAATTTAACATATCAATATTAAAGTCACCACACACAACCAATTGATTTGATGATATCGTATTGTCTAACCATCTTCCGAAGGATTCAATGACTTTGATATAGTTGAACTTGATGCTTTTTTTATGTAAACACTCACACCTCCCGTATGTTTAGAATGGGAAATGCAATGAACGGGCAAATTTAATTAATTAATTAATTATTTAATTTTAAATCGCTTACGTCACAATCATCTGTAACATTAGTTTCATTGAGGAACGCAATGTCAGGTTGTCTATTTTTCACAACTATTTCAGTTCACAAAAATTGTTACGGAGACCAGCGATGTTTGAGCACAATACAGTTAATTTATTCTTTAATTGCTTTTCAGTTGCATGACGTTTCAAAAACGGGCAGTTTTTACTCCAAGCGTAATGATTAGTGTCCGATTTAATTTTTAACTTCTCGTTGGTAGCCTTACAATTTACACAACATTTACGATTCGTTTTGCATTCAGAAAAACGGTGAGAACCGGCACAAGCACCACATTTTTGGCTTTGTAGTCGGTTGAACAAATCAATTTTATACAGCATTTTGAGTTTTTCACTAGTTCCATTACTCTTACTATCAAAACACTCAGGGCAGTAAAGCCGTAAACATTTGCTATTTTTTCTAGCTGCCAAATCTTTCTTAAATATCCCGACGCAGTTCACGAGAAAGGTACATTCGCAATTATTACATTCACTGAAGTCCTCATTGTCATTAATCGACTTTTCACATGTATAACATAACGACATAACTATTTACTTATACAATAATTTCATAAAATATTCAAACTTTGATGTGTGTCTCCGGCCGTTCTACGCGTTGTATTCAACTTCGACATAATTTCAAGTGATAGAAACTATGTCGAAATTGAATAAAGAAACATCATTGGGTGGACTCGGCATTCGTCGTATAAAAGACATTACTCTCCCGGTTTTTTCAATTATTATGCTGATAATGATCTTGAATAAGTCAATGAAGAAACAAAGGTGACATTTTATCTGGGCCGGCTCCTTTGCTAAGGTCCATACGTTTCAGCTGAATCACACAATAGCGGTGCGAGATGTGGAGCTGTGAACCAAGGTGAAGTGGGAAGCAGTGAGGTGCACCAAGGTGAAGTGGGAAGCAGTGAGGTGCACCAAGGTGCACTGAGGTGTTTCTATGTATTAAGGTGCATCTAGGTTATCATTCCTTTGACTGAAATTCAGTATCCTACACCAAAAAATACTGGAAAATATCTGTTACCATACCACTATGTGTATTATTATTATTATTTCTTTATTTCTGTATCTTGTGTAACAAAAAATGTGTCTTAACCAGCAACAAATGAAGTTTTCTTAGAATAACTTAATACTAAATTAACATACGGTCAAGAATTATAAGACTGCGTAGCTTCAGTATGTGCACAATTCTAAGGAGCCACATAGATAAAAAAAATAAAAAAAAACTCATAGTGATGAAAGTTCATGGTCAGTAAAAACTGAAGAAAAAGAAAAGAAAAGTAAGAAATAGAAATAGAAGTAGAGCAACAAAATTCATATAAAAATTTATTTACAAGAACAAAGGAGAAATAGGGGTGGCAATGAGCAAGAAATTAAGGAAAAATATAGCAAACTATTTTCCGATATCGGTGAAGTTCAATTATTAATAATAATTTGGCTTAGCATATAATGCTTCAACGAACGAGTGAATTCCACTATGTGTATGAATGAAATGTTAAGAGAAATGTTAAATGTCTGTTACGCTCGTACAATTTTAACTTTGGATATTTCTTTTGTTCAAAACATGGTGTACCATTTTTCATTGTGCGTACAAAATTAATCGACGACGCAGAATTAAATTCCTGACGGTAAGTTCGAAGATGGCCTATGCGGGACCAAGGATCCGGAAGTTATTCATCAAAAACACTTATTGGGCTGGAATAGTTTAAAAGTAATAGAACGATTCGAGTGTCCACAATGTGTAAGTATATTATTTTATTTTAATAGCGACCAGACATGGGCGACGCCGAAAATCAGCCGCCGACCTAGCCGCCGCCGACACGTTTTGACTCAGCCGGCTGAAAACGGCTAGAAGGAAAAAAAAGCGGTACTTCCGCAAATTTAAAAGACAACATCAAAAAATAGTAAATTTTTTTAATCGTAATTCATCCCAACCCTTGAAATTAGGTCCGAAAGAGTTCCATTCTGGCAAATTTTGTAAGTTTTGTTTGTTTGTTTTGAGATCTCACTAACAGCTTTTTGCGGCCAATTACAAGTTCAGTCTGGACCACCGGCTTAAGATGACTTCCGAACCACACCCCACGAAGTGTGCAATACTATCGGAGTAGAGCAGAATTTGTCTGACACGCGAATCGAACCCGGATCATTTTGATGAAAGGCTAGTTCGTAACCACTGAGCCGTCCCGTCCTTAAGCTATTGATCCCAAGAAAAAAGTTTCTCTGAATTGGTTCATGGTTCATGGGACTTGTGGTGACGATCCTCAGATTAAGTATTTGTCGAGGTAGTCTTCGTATTTAGTTATTATGTAGTAAAATTTCATCAATGTTAATGGTTTTGTTTGAAAGGAAATGAAAACCGTAAAACCCTTGCAGTGTTCTTGGGATGCTAACAAAATGGTCGCCTGCCGCCATATTGGATTTTGTATCATATATATATTTCGGTAAAAATTATTTTTAGGTAGTTTAGTTAAAAAGCGAAATGCCAAGAAGAAGAAGGGATTACTGAGCAATTCTAACTTCGTTCGGGTTTTCTTAACTGTATTTTGAGCAGTTTTCACAACATGGATAAACCTATTTTATGACAGTATAGTAAACGTTTCGTGCCTTGTGCTCATACTAGAAATTCTAGAAATACTAGAAACTATACAGCGATTGGTTCTCACTAGGACTATTAATACGTACTAGAGCTACAAACGCATGAAGGGCACTCACGCTTCTCGAATAAGGATATCATAACACAACTTAAGTTTCTAAATATTTGACATTATATTTCAAATTTTATTTTAGAAATTTTTGAATTATCTTTATTTTTTGTTATAATTTGAAAAAATTCAAAAATGTACCCAGCCGCCGTTTTAAGCCGGCTTGAGTCGACATCGCCGCCGCCGCCTACCGCCTCCTTTTTTCGGCTAGCCGCCGCCACCGGTTTTCAATCGGCGCCCATGTCTGTGTCGAACATTATACACAAGTACTGATGGTCGAGCGAGCTAGCGCACGGTAGTAGCAATTGTTTTGATATGCGGTGTCTCGGGTTCAATTCCTGATGGGCGACAGTTTTTTTTACTTTTTTTATGTTTTTTATTGCAAAAAATATATGAAAATAACAAAGAAATAGACCAGAAAGTACGAAAGTATCAAAAAAGTAATATTTCAAAAAATTATTCAAAAACTTGCATTCAATTATAATATCTTTAAATAAAGTAATTTTTTTCGGTACATCGAAGCACACAAGAAAAGACGATGCAATCACATTCACACACGCACACATATAATAAGTACGTTTTATGTGAAATTTAAATTGAATCACGTTAGCTGAGAGAATACAATTCGCAGTTCAGGACTTAAACGCACACTGAAATTATCGGGAGAAGGAGAGTGAGTGTGTTCATTGAGTTCTATGTTAACTGTCCGAGAGTGAGGACGCAAATAAAGATCGCACTCGAACTAAGTTTTTTTAATTCAACACCGCAGGTAGTCATGGTTAGTAACTCAAGGGAGTTAGCACCGTAACTCACAATTTTATTCATAGCGCCCCCGCGTCGAGTAGCGGGAGTTAGGTCCACTCTATGGACCCTAAACCCCCACCCACTTAAATTCAGTTTTTAGATTATCTTTAAGCGAAAAAGATTTAGAAAATCGGATTAGCGAGACCTCAAAAATTAAGCTGGCTATAGTCTAACATTGTAGTTTAATAGTGTGCTCCGTAAAGATGCCTTTAAAATGCTCTTTAATAGCATCGATTTTTATTTTGCAGTGTCGCGATTATCCATTATTTCCTGGACTGCCTTTTTACGCCGATTGTAAAACCAATATTGTGTCAAGTCGTATTGGTAACGCGACGGTGTTGTTTCGCATTTCGGTCGGTTCGCTGTGGGTTTGAAGAACTTGAGAACTGGGCGGAGGTAATCGCTTTTTGAGCTTTCCGGAGTCTGTAAAACTTTACAGCCGGAAGTTTTGGTCCTGCCATCTTTTCATTAGCTTTGAACAGAAATTTCAAGAATTTCGTGAGGTTTCGTGAGGATTGTCAAATTCTGACTCCGTGAACTCGTTGACGTTCTCATGTAACTGGATAGGTTCCTTCCATTTTTCGCATTCTGATTGAATCTGTGCCGCAGTTATACTGGTGGAGACATCTGATGGATTGATAGTGGGGCGTCATTGGTTGATGGACTGCGTCTGTCAGTATTTCGGCGGTTAATTTTTGCCACAGTCAACTTTTCCTAGACTCAAACAGACCTTGACGTGTCTCATATGTGGAGTTTTGCTCTTCGCTGCAGTTATATTGGCAATATTTTATTGCAAGTCTCGATACTTCGCCTCAAGCTTTATTGCATAACCAAAAAAAAGAAAGAAAAGGAGAATGACTGCGGTTAATAATTTCTCTTTAAAATATTACTAGATTAATAATTTTTAGGGGCAAACACCGCGCATATGCAATAAAATTATTATAGCTTTTAAATCTGTGAACATTGTTCAATTGACAAAACGCAATCGTACTTTTGGTGGTAAATTTCTGTCCTTTATTTCATTTATCAAAAAAATTAACAGAAAAGTTTTTGTTATATTTGTAAATTGTTTCTACACTAAAAAATTTTTATTTTAAATAAGTTCATTGTTAATTCTATTGCAATATATTTATTTGAGGTTATTTTGAAGTTTATAAATTACTACATATTTGTATGAATTGTACATTCCTAAAATAAGAAAATATAAATATAAGAGAAACTTTGTAGAAATATTAAACAGAGGACATAAACACACAAAGAACATTGGAACAATAATTTTAGACACATTTATTTAAATAAACATTAAGCTTAAGGAATAAAGAACACACTGAAAGAAAGAAACAAGATTTTTTTTAAATGGACAAAAAACATTAATACCGTAGTTACCAAGAAAAAAGAAAATTTTTAAATTATTTGTAAATGTTAAAATAAATTAAAAACAAAATATTTTTAGAAAACTCATCAATGTCATAATGTTGCGATTCAAAACAAATTTTCGAATTACGGTATCACAACTTAAAATGCAATTTTTTTCACGCGAGTTATTGAGACAAGTAAACTATTAGAAATAAATAAAAATCATAAATTATATAACAAAGAAAAAGAATATTTATGTATAGTTTAGAAAAAAACCTGTAAAACAGTAAGCTTTTCACTGTAACGCTAGTATCAAATATATAGTAATTTTTGTGTATAAAATAATAAAAAGAAAAAGAAACTATATTACAAGTAAATAAATAAACAAAAATTAAAAGGTTTGTTTTTATTTGAAGGATACACTGAAAAACTCCACTCTCAACTGTCAATCCCTAGAGCGCGTACAGCAATTTTCTCCTCGTTTAGTTAATCGTTAGTGAGAGCTGTCAACGTTCCATGAGAGTGTCAAATTTCTACTCATGTCGGTGGTATGGGGAGAGATGTGAGAGCTGTCATGATTGTTGACATTTTAATTCTTAGGGCGCGCACAGCAATTGTCCGATAAGATTCACTGGTGAATCGTTAAAGGATTAATGACTACTTTCACAATATCGTTCAGTTATTTGCTTTCGTTTTTGAAATTTTGACACAAAAGCATAAAAATTATTTTTTTTTAGGTTTTATATGTTTCGAAACTATTTTTTCCTAAAATAAATCGATTTTACTAATTTACAACTTAAATATTGATCATTGAAATAAATTTTGCAATAATTTTCATGCAATCATCAAATTATTTAAAATTATTTTATTAACTCCAACCTATTGACCTATATCGTTTTCGATTGACATTAATTTGACGAATAGTGATAAACTACATATGTTCCTAACTCCCTGCTATTTATAAAATTTGTAATTTGCATCTCACGCTGATAAAATGAGATGATGATTAAACGAAAAAAGAAAAAAAAATGTTGCTTAAAAATGAAAATGTAAACAATCATGACAGCTCTCACAACTTTACCCTCATCACCGACATAGGTAGAAATTTGACACTCGCAGTGAACTTTGACAGCTCTCACTAACGATTAACTGAACGAAGAAATAATTGCTGTACGCGTGAAAGTTGTCATTAATCTTATAACGATTCACCAGTGAAATTTATCGGACAATAGCTGGACGCGCCCCTAATCTACGGGATAGACTAGAGCTATCAAATTGCTGGATCATGGTAACAGGCCAATTCAGCCAATAGGGCTTCTGGAAGCTCCTACACAAATCCCATTTAAAATAATGTGTGTGTGTGAGTGTCACGGTTGGTTGAGTGAGGTATTATACCTCCATTAGAGTTTTTGATATTTTCCGGTTATTCTCGAGAGGAGTGAGGTCATCCAATGGAGCTTCCTAGGTTTAAGGGATTTTTAAGGATTTATGTGGATTTCTCTAGCACTTTTCAACTTCCATCAGGTTTTTCGTTTTTTTTTTCGGTTATTCTCAAAATGAGTCAGGTCATCCAATGGAGCTTCCTAGGTTTAAGGGATTATTAAGGATTTTTGTGGATTTCTCTAGCACTTTTCAACTTCCATCAGATTTTTTGATATTTTTCGGTTATTCTTGACATGAGACAGGTCATTCAATGCAGCTTCCTAATTTTAAGGGATTGTTAAGTGTTTTTGTGAATTTCTTTAGCACTTTTCAACTTCCATCAGTTTTTTTGATATTTTTCTGTTATTCTCGACATGAGACAGGTTATCCAATGGAGCTTCCTAGGTTTAAGGTGATATTCGACAAAGGTTTAACGTTCAAATCACAGTATGAATATATGATCAACCGAGCCACCACAACCTCGAAATTCGTTAAGTGACAATCACAATTCTTTAGCAACGGCACTATTAAAATTATTTATGAACTTCTAGTGCGCTCCAACCTTGAGTTTTCATCGTCCATTTGGTCACAGAATTACATGGTGCACAGGAAATCGATCGAAAGTGTTCATAAACAAATGGTGCTATTCCTACTAGGTGATGACAAGCGACACTTCACAGGATCATATGAGTTGCCGCCATATGCCGACCGTTGTGAAAAGTTACGCCTATCAACGCTTGTCATGCGTCGTGTCAATCCCATAATTTTGTTTATCCACTCCGTACTCATCGGAAAATATCATTCGCCACACTTGAGATCAATGATGACATTGAATGATGGAGCACGTAGCTCACGGTGTCCCTCAACCAAGATAAAGTTTTATGAAAATGAACCCAAAAACTTAGCTTTGCTCTTGGTTCAGGGACCCTAGGGGAGCTCAAAAAACCGCATTATGGGATCTAGTTAGATCCTTCACCCATAGTCGGCTGTTAAAAAACGATTTTCTCAATACATTTTCAATTTTTTCTAGAAAAAATTCACTGCTGATAAACTGCAATCAACGATATAACAGCTCATTTCGAAGACAAAGACTCTTGTCCACAAACTCTTGTTTAGACAGTCCATTGGTTTTCTTTTTGAAAACGAAGTCACGCACACGAATGTTGCTTGGCCATGATGTCGAACACGTTATTGATGCGTATTTGTCTATAGGCAACGTAACTTTGTAACTGATTTTATCCCTCGTGATGCACAGTTCATGAGCTATATAGTCAACTAGATAATCAGCACTAATATCCACTACAATATTTGAAACGACCACGCTCCTAAAAGCTTCACGATCGCAATGTGCCATAACAGGTATAGTACAAGTAGAATCTCCAATAGATCTATCCGAGGTCGAAAGTTTTGAATCCGCTATCATAGGATCTTCCGTACGATCCGTGGCTCGGTAGAGGCAATTAGCATTTGAAACATTGGTAGCATTTGGATCATCCGTAGCATTCGAAACAGTTGTAGCAGCCGAAAGAGCGGTGACAGCAGTCTTCATAAAATTCTCGGTTAACCCGGTTAACCCATTAACAAATTGCACCAGATCGCCAGACAATGATGTTGTTAATGAGTGAATTCACATGTTGACCTTCTCTATGGATGCAGAAATGCTTCGATTGGAATCGTTACAGGCGACACAATACCAGTGAATATTGGGGCAAGTTGTGACTGCATTCAGCATAGATTTAGTTATAACAACACATTTGATGTGAAAAAGTTGTTGACATACACCAGCACATGAAAAAAATTCCGAGTTGGAAATCGAGCCATAACAATTTGTACATTTTGATGCCATTATTTACGGTGATTGTGATAAACGTAAAGTACACGAAAGTATGTATGACAAACGAAAAAACAAAAAAATTCTTCGAGTCACTCTCTCTTTGATCAATGTAGTAATTCAAACAATGCAATTTGGAGTAATACACGTGTGTTCTTCAATTGTTTCAATGGAGAGAAGTTCCAAAAAACGTAGTTCTAGAATGAAAATTCATAAAACACACATTTAGACAACGATTTGAAAATTCAAATCCATCAAAAATTGTGTAAACAAATTAAAAAGACGTTCAAAGTATTACGATATCGGTCTAAGTTTCACAAGCAAAACGAAGCACGTTCAGTCAAATCGTGTTGTTCCCCATAACCAATTCCGTAGAGCACTGGTAAAACTTCCCGATTTATATTTGTAATATCTATTTTCTATGTTTTATATTTATTTATTTTGTTTAATTGTTAACCCAACAAAAACCTCTTAAAGGTAAGGTGTGACGCAGTCCCTATGTCCACTTCCAAAATAAATTATATCGATGGAGGTGACGCTTACGCTCGCTGGTCGAACGCAAAACAAATTAAATGGAATTAAGGGTTCAAGGAATGCATCACGGATGCCAGACCCTCCAAAGTAATAATTTTCATAATTTCAATAATAAATTTCATAATAATCCAGGTTATGATAAGTAATACATTTTTTGTTGACGCAAAAGTTGGAGATAATTTCTGCGGAAGAGTGGGTTCAGTTCGATGGGCTCTTTGACTCAATGAAAACGGATTCTTCCACAAATATATTAATGTGAGGTGTCGTTAGAAAGCTGCGGGATCCATTTTCCAAAAAAGAAGTGTTTCTAGATCATTTCAGTAAGTCACGAAAGCAGACAAACTTGAAAAATCTTCCCGTTGGTGGTCAGTTTTACTTTTTGACAAAATCTGACTGACTCCAGCGCTTGCAATGTTAACTCTACATGGTTTTAGATACTAGGGAACATGGTGTTGACAGCAATATAGATCATTGGTTTGAACAGCGTTGGAGTTTTTTTTAAATCGACTTCTAAAAAGTCCATTTTTTCGAAGAAAAATAGTTAAACCACCCCACACACTCATAACTTCCGGGAAAGTAGATACTCAAAACATTCGTCTCCATGAGGGCTACTTACCTGAAAAGTTCCAGGCCAATGCATTTAATCTTGTTGAAGTTATTGGTGAAAAACGATTTTCGACTATTGTATTCAGTGCAGCCCATTTTCTCCGAATTTCTCCTATAGGTCTTAAGACTAAATTTCGCAAGAAAAAAAAAATAAATAAAAATTCACAGACGTGGGACTAGTGTGGGCAGGCTGAAATAAACTGACTAGACCCTCCGGCTAACCAGCCGCAAGCAGTGCAGTTTGAACTCCTCAATCGAACTCAACTTCTTAACCCTCGTCGGCAAACTATTGTAATCAGAGATCGATCGCAAAAAAAAAAGATCGGTAGTACTGAAGCGACGCATTCCGAGGTAATATGAACAGTGGGAAGCGAGCACTCCTACCAGTAGTTTTGAGTAAAGACAACCAGGCGTCCTGGTGAGTGCAAGTTTGTGTAATGAAAACACGCTGCCGATACTTTAAGTAATCGGTAATCGAACATCCAAGCAATCGAACATTCAGACCGCTCATACTATCGTAACGTCTCAACCGGTAAACATATCGAATATTAATGTATAGAGAGAATAACAGAGGACCGAGAACCGAGCCCTGCGGGATGCTCCACTTATTTGACAGAGGATTCGAAAGGTAATTGCCAATCGACACACATTGCAACCTGCCAGTCAGGTAATCCCGAATGAGGGAAGTGGCTGTACGTGAAAAATTTAACCTGTTTGCCAGCTTAAGTAGCAAAGTGCTTTGTTCAAGCAAATCGATTGCTTTCGTGAAATCCAATAGCACCATAACAGTAAGAAATTTTTTCTCGAAGAATCTTCTCACTTCGTCTGACCAGGGCCTATTTTATCTGGATTTATCTGAGGCGTGGATGGCTGCTTTACTTTGACCAGTTTATTCGGCCGATGATGATCTGGCTTTTTCGCGGATGGTGGGCTGCGGTTCCGTTTCTCCGACTGTTTCGGGTCACACAAGGATCAATGAATTTTTAAAAAAATATTTTTGGCTTCTAAGGATCAATACAAGAAAATTCGCTGCAAGATACGTTCGACAGTTTTTCAAAAAAATCCCTCCTATCGTCTCTTTTATGATAACATTTCAAAAATAAACCACAGCTCTTAACAATAAGAAAGGGACAATTTCCATTGATTTAATTAAATCTTGATGAACTAGAATTCTTATCTTCCACTGCTTCCACATCGGCTGTGAACTTTATGGCGCGTCTTTTACATAATTTAAAATTTTCATGCCAAGTCGTATATTATATAAATTCAATTTTGGTTGAGGACATTTCTCAAACTTTAGCGTCGATTGCAACAAACTTGAATCATGTTTGCACCTCAAATATTCTTCCTCGAATTAACAGATTATTCCTATATTCCGCTTATACTTGCTTAACTACGCAATATGGAAATTTGCTGTCAAGGTCAAAGTCGTAGAGAATAAAATTTTAGGGTATACATGTTTCATGGTTTTAGGGAAACATGACCAAATCCCATGATAACCCACCAAGTACATTTGTATGTGGGTGATAAGAAAATCTCAGACAAGTTATGTTATTTTTTATTGACCAATTTCATTTCATTGGTGGATAAAAATTGGAAGGACAAACAAACGCATGGGAAAATTGTGGAGGATATGAAAAAGTGATACAACACTGCAATTTTTTATTGCCCACGAACAAAATAAAGTTTTTGCTAAAAAATTTGCTCAAATATTGGTGGAAGAAAAATAGAGTACATTTTGCTCAATTGGTAGATATGAAAAATGGTGGTTATGCTAGTTCCCCAAAATTGGTTGTTATGCTAGTTCCCCCAATTTACTTGCCGGGCTTACGCATACACAGTTGGGATTTGTATGCATTTGACAGTTCTTAATTTGTTCAATCTTGAAATTTCGAATTGTCAGTGCCGCTGCAGCTTGGCAGTGTTTTTTGACCGGTGAAGTAATTTTGAAAGTAATAAAATTGCAACCAGTTCTTCCTCTGTGTTTTAATTGTTCGATTGTGAATCTTTTTTTTAATAATAATTAAATAATAATTCTGCCGTGTCAACCATAAACGTCGTATATCATAGTTTCTTTGAACTGAGAAAATGCACATCTTTTCGGGGAGAGGAATCAATCTGATGAACAAATTAAAATTCCGGTTCGCGAAACTCGGCACAATTATTTAAATAACTTAGAGGACTTTTTTGAGTTTATCCAAACTTCATTTAAATTGTACCAATATTGTTTATTTTTTCCTACTGCAGTTTCGAGCAATATGCTGCTCATCATCAGGGGACTTGAATCAAACTAAAACATTAAAAGAAAACATGAAAACATTCTTGAAAACAGTAAACATTTGACAAACAGCTGATAATTATTTACACTCCAAGCTCCCAACACCAAAAACTAATTTTTTTTCAACTCTCATCTTAAGAGGGTTAGTCGATTAAAGGGTGTTCATTCGCAATCAACGAATTCTTCGTCAGATGTGTCGCTGTCTGTATCTCTCGTTAAGTCAATTATATTTTTTTCAACATTTCTTTCCAGAGTGAACAAAGTCAGTAAGGGTGACGTTATTTCACCATGGTTAGCGTTTAATAGGTTTGTATGTTTGTTCTTTTGTATGTGTATGGCCTCGTAAAACTCAATTTTCCAATGGTCCCTCACTTCTTGCACAAGTTTCAGGTCACTAATGTGTACCTCGTGTTTCGAGGAGAAGATGTGTTTACCTACGGCCGTATTTCTCTTCCAGTGCGCTGAATTTACGTGTTCGTTAAATCTAATAAACAACTTTCGTATTGTCATTCCAAAATAAATTCTGCCGCAACCGCTACACTGGATCCGGTAGATTCCCGACTTATGCAGATCTAGCTGTGGGTCTTTTATTGAACCTATCAACTGTCTTAGAGTCCCTGAAAGAGTCAATGTATCAGCGGGAAGAATGTTTTCATGTTTTCTTTTAATGTTTTAGTTTTATTCAAGTCCCATGATGATGAGCATATTGCTCGAAACTGCAGTAGGAAAAAATAAACAAAATTGGTACAATTTAAATGAAGTTTGGATTAAACTCAAAAAAGTCCTCTAAGTTATTTACTGAGAAAAATTTACTGGTAAAAAAAATCACACGGCGTTTATAGTAAAACGCTGTAGATACTTTGAACGCACTTATTTCAATTAAGAAAAAATTCGCAACGCTTGCAGCGGTCGTTGTTTTTTCTCATTAAACTTTCGAGAAGTCAAGTCTTTGCTTGATTATACTTATTTTCTTAGTCTATATTTCTTTACTAAGCACTTTTTATTTTGCCAAAACTTAGAAAACAATTTAATTTTTTCGTTATCTAATTTCATGGCATACGCCAACATTTAAAGTGAGTGAGTTCGATGTTCAACTTGACTTACAATTACCAAATTCATACAATCTTTCTAATCTCGAAAGTATACAATTATGTCTTTTGAGAGTTATTTTTGTGGGTTTAAAGCACAATGAATAAATTCCAATTCGGTGTTGCCGCTTTTGGAAAAATGTAAGTAAACAAATTGGCCATGTCATGTCATTTGTCAACAAAAACACAAATCGGAAGATTCCCGTGATGATCACAAATTAAATTACGTTTTACATTTGTTAGGCGAAAATTGATATTTTCTCACCTCAAATGAGGTACGAAAATTGAATTTTGCATGGGTAGTTTGTAACGGGATGAAAAGTAAATTTTCGCACCTCATTTGAGGTGAGAAAATAAAAGGAGGTGAGAAAATAAATACTTAACATAAAGTATCATGGCCGATCTGTTCATATGAAATTTTTTTGCGATGAAGAAAGTAAACAAAAAATAATTAATTTTCGACTCGACGGATACGAGCTAAACAAAATGCCAGCAGTTTAGGATCACAGGATTACTCTAAAGTAATTCATTAGCTAATCTGGCAAATATTTCTCGAGATATAAGAGTTTGGAAAAGCAACACAGTCGAATGTGTTTTTGATTTACTTTCTATGTTTTCTGTGAAATTGTTAGCAGAGTATTCCAGAGTAATGAGTAAAAGACGTCTGGATTCTATGCTATAATAAACAGAACTAATTTATTCAATAATTGCGCCCAGCTACAGTGGTGAGTATGACAATAGTCTAGTTACTTTCAACACCCTCACTTTTTAAGAATGTGTTTGTCTTTGGTAACGGCCTTGGTGAGATTATCTGCTGCCATTTCATTTGTAGGAATGTAACTGATGACCACTGTACTATCTTCGACTTTCCCTCGTAAGTAATGATGACGCTGTCGGTAGCCATCGGAATTTGCCAGATTAATTGCGCTTTGGTTGTCACAAAATAACTCAACCGGTCCGATCAAATTTTTGTCCAATTCATATCCAAACTGCTTCAGCCAAATCGACTCTTGAACGCACGATGCCATAGCCATATACTCAGCTTCTGTACTTGATAAGGCAACTGTTGGTTGACGCTTACTGAACCATGAAATCGCTCCATTCGACAGCTTAAAAAAAATTCCGCTGCACGACCGACGCTTGTCAATATCAGAAGCCCAATCGGAATCAGTGTATCCTATCAAGCTTTGGTTGCCATTTCTCGAATAACGAAGCTTGAAATCCATGGTTCCTTTGAGGTATCGTAGTATTCGCTTAACGGCTTTCCAATGAATTGAACGATGACAATTATTAAATCGACTGACATCACTCACGGCAAACGCAATGTCAGGCCTGGTTCCTTGGACCAAAAATAATAAACAGCCAACAAGCTCTTGATACGATACACTTCCGGTAATATCAACTGTTCCATCCTCCTGATTGTTTGCTGTTTCATTCATCGACAACTTTTGATTGATGTCGCTTGGCGTTGATACAGGCTTACAATCCTTCATACCGAAACGGTTCAAAATTTCGTTAATGTACACAGATTGATCCAATGTAATGCCATCCTCGGTGTATGCGATGCGGATGCCAACGCAATTTGTTGCTGTTCCCATATCCTTCATTTTGAAAGTTGAGCTCAGTGAATTTTTCAACTTTTTCAAAATCGACTCTTCTTTCCAAAAAATATCATCCACCCAAATAGCCAATATTAAATCCAATGATTTTTTGTAGAATACGCATGGATCCATCCGTGACTGAACCAATTCGAATGACTTTAATGCTTTAACCAATTTCAGGTTCCACACCCGACCGGATTGTTTGAGACCATTTATCGCTCTATTAAATTTGCATACTTTACTCGTTCCGTCGTTAAAACCTTCGGGCTGTTCGATGTAAATTTCCTCTGTCAAATCACCTTGCATGAACGCCGTAACCGCATCCATTTGATCAATTCTTAATGAATTTTTTACTGCCAGTGCAACTAGAAATCGAAGCGACGTATGACGGACTACGGGTGAATATGTTTCCAAAAAATCGACGCCATATCGTTGGAAACAACCTTTTGTCACCAATCTTGCTTTGTGTCGCACAACATTGCCAGATTCGTCCCTTTTTAATTTAAAAACCCACTTAGTTTTTACAGGTTTTCGACCAGGGGGCAAATTTACTAGATTCCACGTATTGTTTTCGTCCAACGAGTTGATTTCTTCTTCCATGGCCAATTTCCAATTTTGTTCATCGTGACCCGATAATGCCTCATTAACCGTTACTGGTTCCGATTCCGTTTGTTGAACCCTCGCCGAACATGCAAATCGATTGAGCTGCTGATGTCTCACAAACATTGACATTTCGCTGGCATCGGATTCGTTTGGTTCATAATCCGGATCTGCCGATACATCATCAAAAGATTCTTCCTCCTCGTCCGACCAATTTTCTGTTATCGTTTCGTCCGAATCCGATGAACCATCAATAACCACAACTGTTTCATCAACATCGGCATCAGCTTCTTCATCGGATGACTCACTTTCGTTCACAGCTATCCGATCAATTTCCCTCACTGAAACAAATTCATCAGTATCTCGGTCAGTTTGATCATTTACCTCATCCAAAAAAATCACATCCCGGCTGACAGTCAATTTCTTCGTAATTGGATGAATGCACCTAAAGCCTTTGCGTTCGGAATCGTAACCAACAAATATTAATTTGGACGATTTTCGGTCCCACTTCTTTCGACGCGGCCTACCATTCTTTGGAATATGGACCATTACTTTCGAGCCAAATAGTTGCAATTTACTCAGATCGATTTTTTTGCCTGTCCAGTCCATACTTCTTCCGGTGTTTTATCGATGAGGAATGAACACGTTGAACGATTTATTAGATATATAGCCATATTCGCAGCCTCTGCCCAATATTGTTTATCTAATCCAGTATCGAACAATAAATATTTTCCACGTTCCACAATTGTCCGATTGTACCGCTCGGCCACACCATTTTGTTGCGGAGTGTACACCACTGTACGTTGATGAGTAATGCCATTTGCCACACATAACTTTTCTATCGAAGCTTGACAAAATTCTGTGCCATTTTCGGTACGGAAAATTTTTATTTGTCGGCCAAGTTGATTTTCAACCCATACTTTGAATTCAATAAACTTTTGTACCACTTCCTTCTTTGACTTCAGGAAATAAATGAAAATTTTGCGGGAAAAATCGTCGATAAATGTTAAAAAATACTTTGCACCGCCAATCTACAATTCTTCCATATCACCACACAAATCGGCATGAACCAAATCCAACAAGTATTTCGTTTTTGTTTCGCTTCTTTTAAATGGAAGACGACATTGTTTCCCCATTGCACAAATCTCACAGGACTTCAAAATATTCGCATCGTTTTTGAATTTAACTCCACTCACAGCACCATCACGCATGCTACACATCGATTGATAATTCAAATGTCCTAAACGACGATGCCACTTCACCAGATTGTTGTTGTTTACGTTTAAATACATTTTTTTTTACTCCACTTGACGATGAATGAATTTTGTAAACACCGTCCTTTTCTATACAATCAATTTCATTTTTTTGATTATAAATTGTGCAACCATTTTTATCGAAAATTACCCTATTTCCATTTTTGGCAATACTAGCCACCGACATAAGATTCACTGATAATCCTGGCACGTAAAGACAATCATTCATTTCGATTTTATTATTCAAAATGTTCAAATGCACTTTGCCCTTGCTTTTTACTTTCAAACTTGTATCATCAGCTGTCACAACTTCTTCAATATCACTTTTTATTGGACTTGATACGATATTTCCATATGGCGTCATGTTACGTCCACTTCCACTATCGATGTACAATCTGGTCATTTGAAAGAGACCTGACTGGCAATACTGAGGTAGATTTACATACATTTACCTCAGTGCTGCTAGCCAGGTCTCTTTCAAATGACCAGATTGTACCAATAGTCATCTCGCTTATTCTTCATTGACTGTATTGAGAACGCTAATTGCACGTGTAGCTCGAACTGATTTTTCTGGTGCCCCTTGTTTCTTTGACGGAAGAGGTTGTGAATTTGCATCTTGATTTCCCGTTTCATTTTCAACTTTGCTCTCTTTCCTACACTCGAAAGCCTTGTGGTTTTTACCGCCACAGTTGAAACATGTGATTTCTCTATTCGTGAATTTCGGTTTGGCTCTGGTTTTTGTGTATAATGCGTTCGGCTCCGATTTATTTGATCCGATCTCAGACTCCAACAGCTTCTGTTTGATCATGTCGGCCGATATAAATGGTTTGTAATCTTCGGTCAAACCAGCCAGCAATATGGACGCAATCCATTCGTCACCGATATCAAAACCTATGCTGCTTAGTCTGTTCGAAATGCTCATTATCCCCTCAACATACGATTGCATAGAATTGGTATCCTCTAAACGTACGGACATTAAAGATCGCAATAGACCAGTTTTTCTTAAGAGGCCTTTGTCTTCGTACAGGTTTTCCAAAATATTCCAAATTTCTAGCGCACTTTTCGCTTTTCGGATATGAACAATTAACGATTCATCAACACTAAGCGATAAAATTGATTGAGCTTCGATCAATTTTTCAGTGTCAGTCTCGGTGGATACAGCGGGTAGGTTAGGTTTTGGTGTAATGCACTTTTTTAATTTCTTTAACGTCAAGTAGTTTTCCATTTGAAACTTCCAGAAGTGATAATTCTCTGAGCCTTTCAGCTTCTTCACATCAAAATCACTTTTTGGCGCCATCAAGTATATCTCTGTATACTTTATTTCACACAAAAATTTCTAATCGCGCAAACCGTTTCAATTCTTGACAAACTTTCAAATAATTTATTTTTACTTTTGAAATTATTTGCTGGTATGCCCATAAC
>CM055404.1:364437-384377 GCA_029228625.1 Pseudolycoriella hygida | reverse complement strand
GGAAAACTTAGGGGTTACATCAGTGGAAGAGGCGGCAAGGATTAGTCGTCTGCGGTGGTACGGGCAAGTTCAGAGGATGGGTAATAGCAGGCTACCAAAGAGGATATTGGATGCTCAAGTCCCGGGTGTGCGTCCCAGGGGTAGGCCAAGGAGAAGGTTTATAGACTCAATTAAATCCGATTTAGAAGTTAGGGGACTTTCTCTAGGCGAACAAACCATCTCCTTGGCACAGGATAGGGGGGTATGGAGAAGGGTGGTCCATGATCAGTAGTAAAGACCTCACACCGAAAGGTACAAACGGTCTATAAAGTGTGATGATGATGATGATGATGATTTGTCTTCCTTATACAATAGATTTATTGTGCGTGCGAAGCAAAATGGAACAAAGTGTTTTATTTGAAAATCGAATATTTTCAGTAGCAGCATTCAAGCGCACTCTTCTCTCTCAATTTGCAATAACAATCGAACTAAATCAATGGTTTTATAGTTGGATCTTCTCTTTTTTTCAAAAGAGAGTGGATGAATGTTTAAGGTTAGGCAAATTGTATGCTACGACTGAATTTTTTGCTCTTTCTGAGAGAACGTAAAATGATTAAAAAGTTTAAAAAGTTAAATATTTTTATTAAAATTGCTAAGCTATTACGAACAAAGTGTTAAAATTTTGTGAAGTTTGAGTAATAAAGTCAATAATAAAACTTACTTTAATTTGTGATCAGCCGATTTGTTTTTTTTTTTTGTTTACATATGACACAAAAGCAATGTCCATTTGTGTTCCATATGTGTTTGTGTAAAATAAAACAGGGGACCGAGATGTCATATTTGAAAATAAATCGGAAGATTTGTATGATGACCATAAATTAAATGAGATTTTATTAATAAGTTATATTTTTTGATTTATTAAGCGAAAAAAAAGGCTGCTCACAATGGCGCAGCCAGTAAAAAAACGATATTTTCAACAACAAATTACAATAAATAAAATTCATCTACTCTACTTTTCCCTAATGTTGCCAAGATGCATGCTGCATTGCCTCTTTGAATCGCAACTGAAATTTTCTGCAATAGGAAATCTTTCGAGCGTGATTCCCCAGAAGCTGTTCTTATCAATGACCCTAATGTGCCTATAAAATTCTTGGTTTCTGGACCCATGCAACCTAGGGTTTCAAAAGCAACAGGAGTAAATAAATAGTTTTCTTTTAAAGATATATAATGATTATGCTTAAATCTTTGCTTTTGACAGCTTACCAATTTCAAAAATTTCTTGTCAATACTCCGTAAGGAAGCGGTGGAAGAAGGTTGAAATACAAAATTCAGAATTCATTTTTTACTAGACCTGATTTGCGAATTTTCGCTGGGTTACACCGACTATTCTATTAAAAAAAGATTTACAACTGAATAACCAAACACAGAACAATTTGGACAAAATTGTTTTACCGGTCCAAAAACACTGTTTCTGCACCTTCTGCACTGACGATTCGAAATTTCAAGATTTAACAAATTAAGAACTGTCAAATGCATACAAACCGCAACTAACACAGTATTAACCAGGGCCTAATATTTGGGAATTAATTCCCAAAAATTCCCAAAAAATTCCCTAAAATTTCCAAAAAATTCCTAAATTTTAGGGAATTTTTTGGGAATTTTTTGGGAATTTTCGGGAATTAATTCCCAAATATTAGGCCCTGGTATTAACAGTGTGACATCTTTTAAAAAACACGTGAAGAGTTATCTATTAAACCAATTTCAAACATCACTATAACGTCTCCTGGTGAGTTATCAATTTTGCTATGATGCTTTTGTTTAGTCTATTTTTTTTCTTTGATTTATTGATTCATTGATGTTTTTTTTTTCCACTACTTTTCTTTTTTTTTTCATTAATTAAAAAAACAAGAAAAAATGCTTTAGATTCAATGATTCCCTTTGTCATTCAATTCTACACGATTCACTTCATTCATTTAGATTTATGTATAAAACATGTACGGGCTGAGTGCCTATAATGTAATTGGTTTCTAATAAAAAAAACTCTGTATTTGTTATATGTGGATGGTAAGCCAAGCTAGCATGACATTTCTAGCTACTTTGAATTTAATAAAATTGTCCCTTTCTTATTGTTAACAGCTGTAAACTAATATTTCACAGCCGAATAAAGACATAATTCCTAACTTTTTCTGAGCGGTCATACCTCTCATAATACATCAGCTCGTATTTCAAATGAAGGGATAGTAGTGTTCAAAAGAAGTGTTAGAAATTTAGAAATGAGTAACAAACTAAATTGAATCAATGAGATGATTTTGCTCCTACAAATTTTCCCTTTTGAAACTTGATTCCATATCTGTGTTAAGTCCATGTACCAGGTCAATGATATCGTTGCTGTGTTTGTTTAGTATCATAACAAAATAATCCGTAATTTCCTTCGGTCACACTCTATGTATTACCTGGCATGTGATCTTCATCTCGCAACATATTTAATGCATCACTTGGTGTTTTGTAATATGCACCGCCACTACGAGAATCTGAAAATATTTGAAATATCAAATTTTAGTTGATTAGCTTATTGACAGTAAGCACATGTTGAATAAACAATAATCATTCGTTTAACACGACGCTATGAAGAATTCTACACACTACACACTACGCATTCCATTTAACATCCACAATTCAAGAAAACAATGTTAATCTTATCGGCTGTTGGGTGGTACAATGATATTTTAGGAAATGCTTATTATCACGACAATTTGAAGTCTTAGTATCGTTTTAAAAGGCGACAATGTAGCACATAAATAGAAGCACTAAATTTACAAAGAAATTAGTTAAGAAAGCTAGCTACAGTGCTCAACGTTTATAAAAAAATAGTATATTACTTGTATCCGAAGTAATGAAATATGTAGCAGGGTCCACTGTATAATGTTTATTGTATATTCATCCGAAAGTTGAGCACTACATGCGTCTTTACCCCCTACCAAAACCATGCATTACATGTAATGTCTTTTTTGCCTCACTAGTGAAAACAAAAGTTTTACCTAAAACCAGTAGTTTTACCTCACTAGTAAGGTAACAACGACCCTACATGTAATGCCTGGTTTTCATACGGGGTAAACATAAGTACATATAATGCTCAACTTTCGGAGGGATAGCCAATAAAAACCACTAATTTTTTTTAATTGAAGCTGTTTTGTGATATCATCGCTTTTAACTACTGTAAACGTCGCATTAACCTACATTTTCCACAATCAACAATCGGCTTGTTACAAAATTAGATTAGATTAGAATAAGTGGGTGGAGATTATGTTGCACCTAAGCCTCAGATGAGCCCATTAAGTTTTAAGAACTATTCCACAGGGATCGAAGATTGGACTGCTTGGGTTCATCGTTTACATCAATGATATATTTGTACTGGACTTCATTAGGCAACTGATTCTTTACGCTGACGATGCAGCATTGGTATATGTTTGCGACAATGCTGTGGACCTTCGGGCTGCTATGCAACATGATGCCAATCTGCTGAACAATTGGATCTGCCGTAACGTTCTTTCGCTAAGCACCTCTAAGACATGCTACATGACGTTCGGTAAAGCCAGATCGATTAGTGACCTAAACATTTATTTCGATGGCGAAACGATAAATCGTGTTTGGAAGTTTAAGTATCTGGGTCTTATAATTGACGATGGTCTTACATTTTCCGACCACATTGACCACGTGAAAAAAAAGATAACCCCGTTTGTGTCGTTGATGTGGCGTAAGAGTAAATATGTACCGATCGAGAAAAGAAAGCAATTGTACTTATATATAGTACAATAATACAAAATTACTGTGCGCAATCAGCGTAAATTGGTAGCATAAAGGACAAGTGGCTGTGCACGTAAGCAAAGTACAATTGCTTTCTTTTCTCGATCGGTACATATTTACTCTTACGCCACATAAACGACACAAACGGGGTTATCTTTTTTTTCATGTGGTCAATGTGGTCGGAAAATGTAAGACCATCGTCAATTATAAGAGCTTCAAGTTCTACAAAATCGCTGCTTGAAGGCCATCTACCGTTTGGATAGATATACTTCAACGTCGTATTTGTATAGTAGTAGTTTATTGCCAATATCTGAACTTGATGAAGCCGAAAGGATCATTTTTATTCACAAGCTCGTCTCTTCACGCACTAGGCATAATTTTCGTTTCTCCATGAATGCAGAGGTTCATGGCCGTACTACAAGAAGAAACTCCAGGATTCATATCTTCAACTTCATTTCGCAGCAAACTACCACCTTCAATACGCGCCACGCATCTCTTTCCGCCGCAATTAACGAATATAATAATCTTGACAGTGAAACCCGCAAGCTAACCTGCTTTAAAAAGTTTAAGGCAAAAGTTAAATTTAAAACGATGCAGGATACCTTACTTCTTCATTAATTGACAATTGATTATTCCGTGATACTCTTTTCTTATATGATTTTTTTCTTATAATTTTTTTTATTTTTTATTTCATCAAAAGTTTAATCAATATTAGACGAATTATTATTATTATTATTATTATTGATTCTAATATTTAACAATTTTAATCTATATTTACAAAAACCTTAAACTAAATTATCCAAAATTTGCTTTTTTATTTGAAACAAACCACATATAAAACATTGTATTCCACTCAGAGATTAAAAGGAATGATAAATAAACACTTATTAAAAAAAACACGTACCACATAATGAATCGTCAGACATAGTCAAGGACGAATATTATGAATTGCTCGCAAATATCTACGATGAACTACTGGCACACGACATCAAAATCGTTTTGGGAGATTTCAACGCCAAAGTGGGTAAAGAGGAAGTGTTCAGACCAACAATGATGAAACGAATGAAAACGATGATGACTTATTCGCGGCTGAAAGAAACCTTGTAGTGAAAAGTACCTTCCACCAACATAAAAGCAGACATCTAGCTACCTGGAAGCAATCAGTGAGTGAAGTAATCAAACAAGAAGCGACCAACACCTTAGGATATCAGAGCCCTAATGACTTCAAAACCTGGTTTGATGCGGATGGTGCTGATGTTACAGAACGTAGTTCACCGCGCTAGGAGGTAATTTCGCACAGTGCGAACTTCTCCCCTTGGAAAGAGTTTCGCACAATATGACCGTTATGTTCGAGGTATGTAGAAATGGTGTGCGAACTATAAATTCGGTGTGCGAACTGTAGACGTGGTGTGTGAACTGTAGACTTGGTGTGCGGACTGCAGATTTGATGTGCGAACTATAGACTTGGTGTGCGAACTATAGACTTGGTGTGCGAACTGAGGATTTGGTGTGCGAACTGTAGGTTTGGTGTGAAATTGCGAGTGTGCGAAAGTCACCGCCTACGAAGGGAACTTCGCACTGTGCGAAATTTTCCGCTTGAGGTACTCTAGATTGACCACTGTGCGGCGCAAGAAGAGAGAGCTCGAAGATAGGACGCTGCCTCAGGTAGAGAGATTGTGTAGCGCAAATGAGTCACAAAAGTTCTATAAACGCATAAACAATCAAAGTAAAGGATTCAAACCCCGAATAATCATATGCAAAGCAGTAAACGGAACTTTGCTTTCTGCAAGACATGATGTCTTGGAGAGATTCGAAGAGCATTTTGATGCATTGTACAACGGGGACGATGATGTGACTGATGATAGCGATGTTTCTTTTCTTGGCGACGACGGTAGATCGTAGCAGCGCCAACAATGGAGGAAGTCTCAGCTGGAATTACCTCACTCAAGAACAACAAAGCTTCCGGTCCGGATAATATATCAGCAGAACTGCTGAAGACGACGGGTGGTGAGAAATTGTCTAAAGTAATGTATGCTTTAGTAAAACGAATATGGAACACGGAAGACTTGCCTGACGAGTGGCATTTTACCTCTACACAAGAAAGGTGATAAAACTGAATGCGAAAACTACCGTGGAATTGCCTTGCTGAACACGGCTTACAAATTTTTGGTCGAGTACTATTCGAAATACTAAATCCGCTGGAGGAGAGTGTCATTGCGGATTATCAAGGCGGATTCGGATGAGATCGCTCAACAAGTGACCAAATATTCACCCTTTGTCTGATTCTGCTGTCTGATTCAAGTCCGGACGTACCATCTTTTCATCGACTTCAAACAAGCTTACGACAGGACCAAGCGTATGGAATTGTATGCGGCGATTAAGGAGCTGGGCCTTGAAACAAAGTATATTCGTCTTGTGAAAGCGAAATTGGATGGCATCAGGTGTCGTTTCAAGGTGCAAAACGACTTGTCAGATGTGTTTGCTGTTAGAGAAGGACTGAAGCAGGGAGACGCTCTGTCTTGGTTACTCTTTAACTTGACTTTGGAAATCGCAAAGAGACGTGCTGCTATCCAAACCAATCGAGCTCTGGTGAATGGAACAGTTCAAGTTCTGGGCTTTGCAGATGACTTGGATCTTGCCAGTCGTACACATGCAGCAGCAATTGACACTTTCAAAAATCTGAAAATCCAAGCCGAGAGAATGGGTTTGATGATAAACGAATCTAAAAACAAGTACATGACGACCGAGTCGAATCCGGTAGCCAATCACCAGGGAGACAAAATGGAGAGTTCAATCTCGAGATAGTGGATGAGTTCATACATCTTGGAGCGCTGATACAGTCAGATGGTGACAACACACCTGAAATTCACAGACCGAGATTTTTCGATCGGTGCACACCTCTAGTTCCACCTAGCACTGAAAAAAATTATTTGTTATCTGTTTCAGGAAGTTTTTTGGGAATCAAAACCTTGACTCAATGGGCTCTGACTATGGTTGTACTAGCGTCACTAGTCATTAGCGCTGCTAGATTTGGGAATCGCTCGCTAAAGCGACTAGCGTTCGCTAAAATTTAACTAGCGAAAAACTTCGATAATCGCTAGTTTTTCACTAACATGAGGGTGTGTTTTAGTTAACATACACGTAACAAATGTAGATTGCATTTATCGTGTAAATTCAGAATAAATTGGGTAACGTTATGATTTTATCATAAAAGTTCAAAACATTACTTTCTCCTTTAGTTTTCAATTTTTGTTACTATTCGTAACGTTTCAGCCTTGTTATCGTTGCGTCACAATTTCAGAAATATTAACGTATTACTTAACATTTTCTAGAAAAACGTTTGTAGTGACAATCAATCATTGGAGGGGAAGCAGAAAAGTCAGAACAGTGTAAACATTGAATTATTTATTTCGATGATAATGACTACAAAAATGAAGTACAATCTACATGATATTGATGAAATCTGCAGATATGATTTTCCCAAAGTTAAAATCGCAACGTACAACTACAACGTTGCTGGAGAACTCGAAATTTTTGTAGTTAAAACCTAAATGCTATTTCCAGAAGCTTGCAAATAGCTATTTCTACATAGTTTGTCTGTTCGCAAGTGATCTTCGGCAAAAATATTTTGCGTTGGAATTTCGATTGAAAAATTTAAAAGATAATGTAATTAGCGAGGTTTAGCGGCCGCTCCTAGCGCGCTAATTTTTTTTAGATTAGCGAATCACTCTAGCAACGCTAATATTTATGACACTAGCGTTAGCATTAGCGATATTCTTCCCATTCTTTCTTTCTATATTTCACAATGTCAACATGATTTATGGACGCGGAAGAAGTAGCAAATTTTAGTAATTTTAAAGGATTACATGAGGCAAATATTCAAAAGAGCTGTCATTGTTGAATGAAACCAAATAATCCTAATCCAACCCAAAGAGTAAAGTTGCAATTATGAAAATGGGCTGTACTAGACACGTAATTTTTTATAAACCTTTTGGGGTTGGGAATCATAAATTCATTCAAATATACGAAAGCGTTGTTTTACATTTGAAAGAATTTATGTTTCCATGCCCCAAAATAAATTTTAGAAGTCTAAAAAAATAAATGTCTAATATTTTTGCCTTCCGTACCACGTAGACACTGAAAGAACTGAATTCCCGACCCGACCCCGAAAAAAACAACCTAGTATAGGTGATTTCATTATAATTTAAAAAACTTGTAGAATTTCAATCGTTTCCCGCAACTCCCTGAGAGCTCCATTACATGAAATTAGAATTTTAACGGATACTTTAGCAGTTTTGTTTAAATTTTCACATTAAAACCAATAATGAAGAGACAGGCAGCAGTCGCTACCAGCTATTTTCAAAAAGACTCGCTAGTAGCAACCAGCGTCGTTGATACTTATAGAAACAATTACAGTATTCGAGCATTACATGCTCACGATTCATGTAATTGCGTAATACTATCTGCTACACCCTCGGACGGCGTGGCATGGAAACTAAGATTGTAAATTTCAATCAATTTGCCTAAATTTGCCTAAATGGTATGTACATGTAGCTAAGTAAAAACGTTACAACGTAAAACTTTTCATGCAAAAGTTACATACATTATTAAATACCTTCTGATTTTGCAGATCGCAGAAGAGTTGTTGTCGTAGTTTTGACTTTCAAAACTTTTTGTTTGCAACAATTTTGGTAGCAATTGTAAAAAATCAAAAACAAATTTATTTTATAAATTTTAACGCCAAACAAATTGAAAAACTTATTTTAGTAAACAAATTTTATAATTTCACTCATGTTGTCCCTTATCAGTTTTGAAAAAATCTTACAAGAGCCACAATTAAAAGAAACAATTAGGCACAAAGTCAAAAAACTTACTACGGCTTATACTTTAACCTTTGTCTAAATGCCCGTCAAGTATTGAAGTATATAACGAGATGTGCACGTACACGAGTGCTTTATAGTGTTGAATAATATTAACTCGAGGGCTCCCTATCAAAATCCGGACAAAAAAAGCGGATGAGCGAGCTTTGATACGTCTGTGGCGAGTGGAGAGGTAGGTTCCGCCCTGCACACGGCCTTACTTGCTCCGCCCTAGATCTCAGTCATAAGGATTTTTAGTATCCGGATTTTGAATGACCACCATACGCGAGAGTGTTTCGGCTGCAGACTTGACGTTTGATTTAAGCAACATTCGTCCTCAAACAAGTTAATTATTCTATACTTCTAAATTTCCACGTTTCAGTTTATTCTATACCGTCTAAAGGAACGAAACGGGATCTCTAGCAATTTTCAGAGAATTGAAATTTGTGTATAGAGACGAAAAAAAATGGTCTAGAATACAAAACGTCTGTAATTTTCCTGAAAATTACTATAATGATCTCATTTCGTTATACAAGACGATTCTGCGGAATTTGCATGATTGAAAACATAAACGCTTGCGCGTGAATGGTTATTCTCGAATAAATTTACACCAATTGGTAATATACATACAAATTGTTACAATAATCAACATTTCCCGCAATTCCCTGAGATGTGTAACAAGGCAACAAAGATAAGATTTCTTTTTGAGGCCAATCCAGGTTACGGTAAATTTCAAAAAGACCAATGTTGTGCATTTCAGATCTACTCCTACAATGATTGAAACTCTCTGAAGGTTGAGTTAAATGGAAATGTGATTACGTCTGTTGATTCTGTCAAATATTTGGGTGTGATTTTGGATAAGAACCTTAGTTGGAATTTTCACATTACCAAGTTGTGTTAAAAAATTTCTGGGCAGATTGGCATCTTGAGAAAGTTGTGAGTGAACGGACTGTGTCAGATTTCATGTCAAGATTGTTTTCACCGCACACACACACATGTTGCTTTCGTTTCGAAAATCGTTTTCACCACGTTTTGACCATGTGTCATAGCTTGTGTTTGAGTTGTTATGGGCTTTCCCTTGCTATTCACTGACGTTCCATTTATCGATTTTTTGTTTTTTTTTTTGTGTGTTTTCTTGGTTGAACACTTTGATTTTTTATTAATATTTTTATTATTTTATTAAGCAAATGATTTTTTATTATGATTTTTGTGATATTTCTATGTCCCTTCAAATTGCTATGCAAAATGGAACATAAATGATATGCTTTTTGATGTTTTTTTTTTTTTTTTTGAATAAAGAATTGAATTAGGATTTCTTTATAAGTAAATGTGAACGATGAAAAGGAGCTAATTTGCTAAATGTGAGCGGCAAATGTGCGTACATCAAAAATGCGATTGTGTTTTTAGTGCACACCTTAGCACATATAGGTAACAAATGTATAATAACATTTTGAGAATATTTGACAGCATCGCCGAATGCGCCTCTAGAAAGTAATGTTACACTCACATTTGCGCAAATGTGAGCTGATCTGTGAATCAAATGTAAACGAATTTGTTTCAAATTTGCCACATCTCCGCTGAAATTAGTTTTCATCAGAAAAAAAGAACGGAAGAAGAAATGTGACAGTGCCAAAATTTGAGGTCGACAGAGTCGGAGAATGTTGAGAAAAAAAACTATAGGAAAATTCGATTATTTGGATAGAAATTGATTTAGCTTTTTAATTCAAATTTGCACATTTCATGTTTTATTTTGTTAATTGGATATAAAAAACAAAGTTCGATTAATAAGTGACCACCTTCAGGATTCTTGCCTAGATATGACAAAAATGGTCTAAATCAGGAAATATAATAATTTTCTGAAAATTGTTATCGATCTTATTTCGTTCTTGTGGTATGATATGATTAATTTGTTTGAAAACATAAACGCTGCTTACATAAATAGTTATAGTCGCATAAATTTACACCGATTTATAATACATGAAAATTGTGAAGTTTCCCGCAACTCCTACTGGCGATAATATAAGATTATGCACCCTTTGCCAAAATTGTTATTACGACGAGCGGGCACTGCAAATCGAGACGCATTTGTTCATTGCGAGTCGGAGCACGTTTTTCTACGAAAGAGACTTATAGATATAAATGATGTAGGCGCTTGAATATTCATTCAATATTATTCAATCAAGTTTTTAGATGCAGGTCTTGAGTTGCACGTGGGGCACCTTAAAAGATTCGTTAATCGGCTATATCGGCTAGTGTAAACTTTCTGGGAGTTGCGGGAATGGTTAATTATTTTCATTTTAGCTATCGCAGTTATGCATTGTACACTCTTGTCGACTTTATTAATTTAAACCTTAAAGTTCTGAAATAAATAGTGAAATGAAATTTAGAAATATATAAATCGCAAGGGAGATTTCCGAACAAATTAACCGATTTTTGAGTTTTACACTAATTTTACCCATTAGCTCGGCTGTGAGTGGCTGCGGCGGGATCAATTTTTCTTTTCGAACCAATTTAAATTGGTAACACGACTAAGCAAAGCCATGAAACATGACGATCAGAACAAATGAAAAGAAGATCTCTAAACATTTGTTTATAAATTATTGATTTTTCAAGCTTTTGACCCATTTTTTAAACTTTTCTTGCTGTTGCTAGCTTAAATGTGTCACATTTGCCACATTTCTGTGACTTTTGATTAGTACCACAACAAAATAATCCATGAAATTTGAAAATGCAATCCCGTACGAGTCCTATGCGTTTAACACTACGTTTGTAATAAGTTAATTTGAGGGGGAGAGTAGTGTTATTAAGCAAATGATTTTTTATTATGATTTTTGAGATATTTCTATGTCCCTTCAAATTGCTATGCAAAATGGAACATAAATGATATGCTTTTTGATGTTTTTTTTTTTAATAAAGAATTGAATTAGGATTTCTTTATAAGTAAATGTGAACGATGAAAAGGAGCTAATTTGCTAAATGTGAGCGGCAAATGTGCGTACATCAAAAATGCGATTGTGTTTTTTAGTGCACACCTTGGCACATATAGGTAACAAAAGTGTTATAACATTTTGAGAATATTTGACAGCATCGCCGAATGCGCCTCTAGAAAGTAATGTTACACTCACATTTGCGCAAATGTGAGCTGATCTGTGAATCAAATGTAAACGAATTTGTTTCAAATTTGCCACATCTCTGCTGAAATTAGTTTTCATCAGAAAAAAAGAACGGAAGAAGAAATGTGATAGTGCCAAAATTTGAGGTCGACAGAGTCGGAGAAGGTTGTGAAACAAAACTATAGGAAAATTCGATTATTTGGATAGAAATTGATTTAGCTTTTTGATTCAAATTTGCACATTTCATGTTTTATTTTGTTAATTGGACATAAAAAATAAAGTTCGATTAATAAGTGACCACCTTCAGGATTCTTGCCTAGATATGACAAAAATGGTCTAAATCAGGAAATATAATAATTTTCTGAAAATTGTTGTCGATCTTATTTCGTTCTTGTGGTATGATATGATTAATTTGTTTGAAAACATAAACGCTGCTTACATAAATAGTTATAGTCGCATAAATTTACACCGATTTATAATACATGAAAATTGTGAAGTTTCCCGCAACTCCTACTGGCGATAATATAAGATTATGCACCCTTTGCCAAAATTGTTATTACGACGAGCGGGCACTGCAAATCGAGATGCATTTGTTCATTGAGAGTCGGAGCACGTTTTTCTACGAAAGAGACTTATAGATATAAATGATGTAGGCGCTCGAATATTCATTCAATATTATTCAATCAAGTTTATTATTCAAACACCACGTTTAACACTACGTTTGTAATAAGTTAATTTGAGGGGGAGAGTAGAGGGATCATCGGTCATGGATCCTGTCCGTCAGACTGTCAATACTATAATGAATCAAACATTTATCATGAAGTAGAGATCGGCTACAGGGTACAAGAATATTGTTTCGGATCTTTAAGACTTCAGCCTACTACCGGCTTTTCAACTTGAATTTTATGTTAGTGAGTTAACTGTTTGCAAATTTGTTACAAATTTGATTGTCACAATTTGTAAGGAAAAATTTAGAGAAAAATCCTCATCAATCAAAAAAAAGTTATTGGGGAACTTAAAATAACTTATTACTAACTTAGCATACAGAAGGTTTCGAAGGAGGTGTGGAAGGGGGCAAGCAGTCATGTAGACTTAATGAGATAATAGTTAAATCATGCGGTTACGATTTTGTACAGCGTGACAGGCTGGAGATAAGCGGATTGGTTGGAAAAGAGCAGCCGGAGTAGAACCTATTTGAAAATATACTGAAGTTGTATTGCTTGGATTATTTGAAACAATTTAATTTTGGAATGGACGGAATTAGGCCCCAGCATCTCAAGGATCTTGTGGGAAAGGAAACGGGCGATCACGGAGATAGGGTTCTGGAATCTCTGAGCAGCTTCTCAGATTTCTGTTTGAACGCAAAGGTGCCGACGCATGTTACGCATTTTTTATATGGAGCGACACTTTGTGGACTGAACAAAAAAGATAACAGCATTAGACCTATCGCAATCGGCAACACGCTCAGGAGATTGGTGGCAAGAACGGCTAGTGCTAGAAATGCGAAACAAACCGGAAACAATCTTCGTCCCAAGCAACTCGGATATGGCACACGCGGTGGATGCGAAGCTGGTGTCCATGCAGCTCGACATTTCATCAATTATCAGCACCCTGCGACTAAAGTTTTTCTCAAGCTCGACTACAAAAATGCATACAACGAAATTGAACGACATCCAATGCTCCAAGCCACCAAAGAAAAATGCCCGGAATTATTCCCTTTCATTCGACAGTGCTACGCACTCCCAACTTGGTTGACATTCGGCGAGTACTCAATGTTGTCGCAGCGAGGCTGCCAACAGGGTGATCCATGTGGTCCAGCCATTTTCTGCTTGGGTATCAACGCCATGGTGACCGCTCTAGAGTCGGAATTCAACATTTGGTACCTCGACGACGGATCAATTGGTGGTATTCCAGACGTGGTTTTTGGGGACCTTCAAACAATTATAACTAAGTCAGCAGCTATCGGATTACAGCTCAACTATGCGAAATGTGAGATCAAAATCTTGGGCGAATGCAGTCAAGACGAACGGTTGCGCATACTGGAAAAATTCAACGAAATCGCCCCGGGAATTATTGACAGACGAAATGACATCGAGTTGCTAGGATCACCGCTAACTGTGACAGGAATAAGAACAGCAATCCAACGAAAACTGGAGAAGTTAAACACGATGATCGGACGTATGGACAAACTCACAGCGCACCACTCATATTGCTTGCTGCGCAGTTTCCTCTCAATCCCACAGCTCAATTATCTGCTACGAACGACGCCATGTTGGAAAGAAATTTACATTCTAGAGGAATACGATCACACGTTGAAAATCGCAATGGAAACCATCGTGAATTGCCGTTTTTCCGGCAGTTCCTGGGACGAAGCAACTTTACCTGTCAAATTGGGTGGACTAGGACTGAGAAACGCCACAAACCTTTGTTACTCAAGTTTCTTGGGATCAGTCCACTCAGTATCGGAATTGGTCAGCTCTATCGTGCCTTCATTTTCATTGACCTCAGACGCACCTACTTTGGAAGCTGAGCAAGGATGGTCAAGAATTTCTCAAGCATACATCCCACCGGAGAATGATCGAAAATTTCAACACAAATGGGATACCGAACTTTGCTCAAATCAACAAAAACAAATTTTTGCAAGCTGCGTAAGCGAATTATCTAAAGCAAGGATTTTGGCAAATAATAGAAGAGAATCGGGCGCATGGCTCAACACGTTCCCTTGCTTGACAATCAGTCATTTAGAATCGCTGTATCTCTGCGACTGGGACTCCCGGTGTGTGTCAAACACACTTGCGTGTGTGGAACCCTTGTCGATGAAATGGGGCATCATGGATTATGTTGTAAAAAAAGTGCCGGACGTCACAGCAGACACGCGATGGTCAACGAACTGATTAAGCGAGCACTTATCACATGCAAAGTTCCATCATTACTTGAACCAACCGGCTGCAATCGATCTGACGGAAAAAAACCAGATGGCCTTACCTTGGTCCCGTGGAGGTACGGAAAACCCATGGTGTGGGACTTTACGTGTGCCGACACACTCGCCAAATCATACGTGAAAGGCAACTCCAAAAAAGCAGGCCACGCCGCCCATAAACGTGAGGCATACAAAAGAACGCGTTACGTTAATTTAGAACATAACTTTCATGTGGTACCGGTGTGTGTCGAAACCCTGGGCACATTTGGCGAAGACGCGCTGAAACTTATCAGTCGTATTGGAGAACTCATGCAAAATATCACAGGTGAGAAACGGTCAACGAGTTTCCTAACTCAACGAATAAGTGTAGCAGTCCAGAGGGGTAACGCCGCAGCGATATTAGGAACAATTCCAACAGATACCTGCCTGGACGAAATATATTATCTATGACTTTCTGTAAAGAAAACTCGCATTAGAATTGCCAATCAGCGAGGAAACGCCGCCTCAATCTTATGAACCATCCCTGATGTGACTGTAATGAAAAAATAGAAGAAATTTATTATGTTGTCTAGTCATTTCTAAGTCCGTGAATATTTCGTTCTTTTCATTTGATTTGTTTTTTAAACATTTGTTTTAAATTTTGAATTTGTTTAACTTTGTCAATATGTACATTTGTTTTGAAGAAGAGTCTTCTATTTAGTTTTAAGGATATATAGTTTGAAAAGATCCAAGTTTTTACAGGTCGGAATGACGGCTTTGCGCTTTGCGCTTCGCCTGACTACCTTTTCTTGGCCAAAAATTCTTGTATATACTTTAACCAAATAAATCCATAGTAAATTTAATTTTTCAATGGTTAGGAGTTTTATTTGCCAATATTTCGGAAGCTACGTCCCATCATCAGGGCTACAATAAAAATAGAGTTGTTATTACTCCTCAATTGTTTTTAAACATGAGTCTCAGTCTTTAAACCAAACGCTTGAAAAATCTTATAGCATAACGCTTTAAATTGTTGTTGAAAATATTTACAAAAAATTCTTTTTAATACGCAGGAAAATTAATGTTGTTATGTTGAGGTGAAATATTTGCAACTAAACAAAATAACTTCCTAGACGCGTAGTCAATACTGTGGAGCGCATCGTTAAATAAAGCGTTTCTAAACACTATAAATCGAGTAAATATTGACCAATTTTAAAATTTTTTTGCCCTTGAAGAGGTTTTGGGATTGCAGATGGGCATTTTTGGACGAAGTGCCTAAGTGATTTTGGGTCTATTGTAGAAAACTCGAGCAAATCTCTTCCGATTTTAAAAACAAATTTTTGTTCAAAAGGTCTAAAGTTAGAAAACTTATATTTTGCTCATAGTTTCGTTTCTGTTGATTGACCAGCTGGTGCACTCATACATAGAAACAAAGAAAAAAATTTGGATGATATTCAACTGGTTTATTGCCGTTGTGTATGAAAAGAACACATATGAACCTTATGTTAACTTTTCAATGCACTTGCATGCACATGCTGCATTTGATTATCATTTTTTATAAATTTTGAACTAATTGAGACACAAATCAGTTCAATATTATTAAAAACATTTCAAAAAACATTCTTATTGTTTTTAGTAAAAAAAAAAAAAAAAATCGCCAAAAGAATTTGAAATCTCATCAAATTTCCAAAAAAGTACCAAGGCACAATAATTTCACTGAGCCATTATTTGATTGCAAAAGTCGTTCTGTCTTTTGACGATATTCAATTCAATTCATCCAAGTGTCTGTTTAGAAAAATGATTTCATTGCAACTCTAAAAGAACACATACATGCAAATTACACACATTTCGCATTATGGTTTCGTTATTGAAGGGATACTGTTTCATATTTATTTAACTAAATTCATAATAGTACGGGTGTTTTCGTAAGAAAATTGGTTCCGCTAGCAGTAGTAAATGTAACTTGTTTCATAGCGTAAATTGTTTTTGGTGAAAAACTGTGAAACTAATTTCTTTTCTGGAAAATTGAAAATCAATTTTCCAGCCGTGAAAGCCATTTATATGAAAAATTTAAAAATCTAATAACTTCTTAACGGATGAGTATTTTTTAGATTTTCTTTCTATTAAGAGAGTGATCCAATGTCGACATTTCGTGGAAGAAATTTTTTTTATAAAACAAAATGGCGTCCATATTGGATGGGAAACTGGTCAACGTTGGGATGTCGGGCAGGTAACAAATTTCTGTCATCCCATTGGTGATTCTGAGGGTATCAGTCAGAATTCCCACATATCTTTGAAATTAGAATTCGCTCAAATTTTTTACACTTTTCCTGCGTATAATTTTTCAAATTTGTTGATCATCATCATCATCAATCATCATCAAACTTTATAGACCGTTAGTACCTTCCGGTGTGAGGTCTTTCTGTCGCAACCCCAGATTGGTGAACTATCGCCCTCCATGCCCTCCTATCGCCCGCCAAGGAGATGGTTTGTTCGCCCAGAGAAAGTCCCCTAACTTCTAAATCTGATTTAATTGAATCGATAAACCTTCTCCTTGGTGTACCCCTTGGCCTAACACCCGTGACCTGTGCACCCAAGATCCTTTTCGGTAACCTGTTATTACCCATCCTTTGAACGTGCCCGAACCAGCGCAGACGACTGGCCCTTGCCGCCTCTTCCACTGACGAAATCCCTAAATTTTCCCTAATGTCGTCGTTCCTTATATGATTATCCCACTGCTCCCTCCTATTAACCTTCGCTATATCCCTAAGAACCCTCATATCAGAAACCGCCAGGTCATGCACGAGATATCCGCAGTCAACCCAACTCTCACTACCATACAGAATCGTCGGCCGGAATATTGACCTGTGAATAGCTAACTTTGTTCCGCTACTTAATTCCCTTTTGTTGAACACGTGCGACCTCAACTGACTGGCCACCGCGTTTCCCATTTTCCTCCTTTCCTCAAATTCCCTAACTAACTTGCCATCCTCTGAAAAAATGGTTCCTAAGTACTTGAATTCAGAAACCTGCTCCAGCTCCTCCCCATTTAAATTGCAAGCTATCTCCTTCCGAGCTTTGCCGACATGCATAACCTTAGTTTTCCCTACACTTATCTTCATCCCATACTCCTCACATGCAGCATTTAGGCAGTCAATCCCACCCTGCAACTCCGTGGAACTATCTGCCAACAGAATCAAGTCATCCGCGTAGGCCAGGATTTTCATTATGACCTCACCCACCTCGACATTTCCCTGCAAGTTTGCCTGCTTGATGATTTTGTCCATGAAAATTATGAACAGAAGCGGGGAAAGACAACAACCCTGACGAACGCCCTCTTTAACCTCGAAAGACTCGCTAATTTCGCCATCTATTCTCACCGCGGCCCTGCTTTCTGAGTAAATACTCTTAATGGCACGCAGTAACCCCCCATTGATACCGTACTCGCTAAGAATCCCGAATAGCTTCTGCCTTGGTACCCGGTCGAATGCCTTCTCCAAGTCGATGAAGCATAAGTATAAGTCCCTGTTCTTTTCATAAAGCTTTTCGATAGTCTGTCTGAGGCAGAAAATCTGATCCTGACATCCCCTCAGAGGCCTGAAACCACCCTGAATCTCATCCAGTACACCTTCCAATATGTTCCTAACTCGGTCAACAAGTACACACGTGTACACCTTACCTACCACGCTCAAGAGCGATATCCCCCTGTAGTTACTGCAAACCTTACGGTTGCCCTTCTTATAAATTGGAGCAATAACACCGAAGCTCCAGTCAGCAGGTACTGTTGAAGATCTCATGGCCAAATTGAAAATCCTACAAAGCCATTGGATCCCACCTGATCCGCTATACTTAATAAATTCCGTCCTAATTTCATCCACCCCTGCGGATTTTCCTTCCCTTAATCTGCCGACCTTTCGGGACACCTCATCCAGTGTAATTTCCTCCTCCACCTCCGAGCTAGGACCTGCCTCCCTCCCATTTTCTTCTACCTGATTGACAGATGTAAATAAATCCTTAAAGTAATGCCGCCAAGTTTTCAAGACTTCACCCCTATCTGTAATTAACTCACCGTCTTTATCTAAAATACTACTACATCCCTCTTTCACGCCACCGCGCCTAATGCCCTTAATCATCGACCAAAATTTCTTACCCCTGCCTTGACCTGCCCTTTCCAAATCCTCCCCAAACTTTTTCCCCTCCCGGTCCTTCGCTTCCCTGACTAGATCCTTAACCAGTTGCCTACAAGCCTTATAAGCCTCCCACTTCGCCACCGTCCTATCCTGTAACCAAATCAAGTATAGTTTCCTTTTCTCCAATACAGCCCCCCTGATACCGGCGTTCCACCAACCCGTCTTTTTGTTTCGACCCCCGCTAGCGACACTGCCCAGACATTCCTCAGCCAGATCCAAGACAAATTTCTTAAAATTCGCCCACTCAGCCTCAAGCCCCAAGGCCTGGAAGCCCCTCAAATCCTTCGGCGAATTTTGCCATAAAACGAGACCTAACTGCCTCTTCCCTAAATTTGCCCACACGAAATTTGCGACTTACCACCTTCTTCCTTTTAGTCTGACAGAGTTTACCAACCGACAGATGGGTACCCAAGAAGTAGTGGTCAGAACCGAAAGTGAAACCCCTGAAAACACGTGTGTCCCTGACTACCTGTCTCCTGTCCTGCTCTATAATCATGTAATCAATAATGGATTTGTGACCCAGACCCTCATTGACGTACGTATACCGATGGATCCACTTGTGCCTATAGAAATAGTTGGATATTGCTAACCCATTGAAATCACAAAAACCCAACAACCGTTTACCATTTGAATTCAGTGTTTCTTCCCCAAATCTACCCACTACCTTCCCATACCCTGAGTTGCTTTTAAAGTTTCCTATCCTTGCATTGAAATCCCCCAGCAAAATCAATGATTCATTTCCCTTTTTGCTAACTACGTCCCCTAGTTGTTCGTAAAAAGTGTCCAAACCAGTAGCATCACTACCATTGCAAGGGCTATATACGCTAACCAAGCGATAAATTCCACCCGCTAACTTTACAGAGACCCACATCAGCCTTTCATTTACGAAACGAACATTTAGGACAAATTTGATCAATTCCTTCCTGATAGCGATTCCAACCTCCCAGTTTGCCCTACCAGACTGAACTCCGGACAAAAACACCTTATACCCGCCCACGTGTTCTTCCGTCTGTCCCTTCGTCCTAACGTCACTCAACGCCAATATGCCTATACCGTAGCCCTTAGCCAGATCAACTAATTCCTCTCTGCGATCCCGAAA